>JABXWE010020011.1:0-20528 GCA_014611495.1 Limonius californicus | reverse complement strand
ACTTGGACCTGTAAGTGGCGGATAAAACTCAATGCCGACAAATCCAATTCTATTCTTCTCAGGCACCCCAACATGTGCAGGAATCCACGTTTCGACCCCCAGCTCATCAATCTTTCAATCAATAACCAGCCAATGCCCCTCTCAAATCAAGCAAAATATCTTGGAATCACATTTTCTCAAACCTGCTCTCTATTACCAGACCTCCGAGAAACCCTCAAGGTTGCAATTCTCACACTCTCATATTATCTGTCGAATTTTCCGGTTAGACTTCCGATACCCCAGCATACTAATTCACGAAAATCCAGGCATCATCCCCATCTGCTACCGCCTCCGAAAACTTCAAAAATCCTACATCACCCGCACCCTTAACAGCAATAACCCCATAGCCCTAGCGACCCTCCGAATTTCTCTCAGACGCCACAACCGAATCCCCAGAAAACCCCGCAGGAAACTGAAGCACGCCCCACAGCCCTCTTATCAAGTCTGTATCCAGATCTCCCAGACGACATCCTCGACCTTGTTGAAAACAGTCCCCTCACAATGCAATGAGCATTGTTAAAACTCAGAGCCATTACTCTACCACTTCTTATTAATTTACAGAAACCATCCCAACGCAGAAACTAAAGAAGTAAGAACCCGAATCACACGCCCAGAAGCAGAAGCAAGAACTAACAAGAAGGAAGGAAGCATGCTCAGCGTTGAAGAGGGCGAAATCATATAACGGCCCACCCACACATGATATAATTAATTATTAATATAAATGAAATGTAATATATTAAGTTTTGTGAACAAACGTATTTCAATTCAATTCAATTATGGTGGATTGCACGTCTTGTAATGAATAAAAGTAGGGGGATATTTTTGCTCATGATACTTTTTTTGTAATATTGTATATAAATCGAAAGATAAAGTGTCTTACAAAATAAGATAATGTGGATTAATAAATATAATTACTATAGTTACACGTAATAAACAAATGTTAGTTATTCTTGGACTATTTTTTTCTGAGAACATCTAATATGCAGAAGCAATTCCACCTAGGAGTGTCGGTTGCTGCTGTTTAAGAATCGATTTTGTGGAACATTTTAAATAATTAGGTGTAAGTTATATGATAATCGATCGATTACATGCAGGAGTAGTTAAGATATCATGCGTTTAACTAACAAACTTTTTTAAATAATTGTTTAACCATTATTCTTTAAACATATTTCGATAATTTAAACATTTCATTGTTTCTGTTTAATAATGTATATTGACTGATTAATTAAACATTTGATAATTGTTTGAAATACATAACTAACAGGTACACTATTTATATCTATATTTGATAATTTATATCTATATTTGCCATTACAATTGATAATAATCAAATAATGATAAGTTTTAAATACAGATTTCTTTAGGAATATTGTTAGACGTTAAATAATAAAAGTGTCTAAAAGCTATACAATTCTAATTTCAATACACTTTTGTAGTGGTTTACCGATTATTGATTTCGAAATGTGCCTTAGTCCGATAGTTAACGTTAATCATATCATGGTACTAACGATTTTTTTAAATTGATATTGTATAAAGGTAACGAACATAATATAGTTGAATTAAATTCCATATTAATATATAAAAAAATTAAATGGCGTAGCGTTATATTGTCACTCCAACTATGCCAATAGGTGACTTTTCTACATCTGTTTTTTAAAGTAGTAGACAACATATCCAAGATTGTAATAAAGCTAAAAAACAAAAAATGCATAGTACTCATAATCTTCTTCAGTGGCTTTCTTCATATCAGAAGAGTCGTGATCAACGGGTATCTTTCTTCCACATCCATTAAAGTATGCCCACTATTTAATGGACTAGTTCTCTCCCTTTATTACGGTCATATGTGTCATGGGTAATTTGTTGTAAAGGCTTTCCGACGATATTTTTAACCGGGTCCAGATATCTTTTTATACATCTTCCTTTCAAGACTCGTACTATCTCTTCTTGAGATGTGGTCGAAATATTTTAATATTTGCTGGTATAACTTTCTAGACAGTCGCTGAGTTATATTTATTTCAGTTAATATGGAGATATTCGTTTTCTTTCCGATATTCGCACCACTTCTCAAAGTCGTCAATTCTCTTTTGATCAATTGCCTTTATCGTCCTGGTCTCGGTTCCATAGGTCATAATTGGGAAAACGAGGGTGTTAACCATTTCTTGTTTGGTATTAATAGTGACTTGTGGGTCTCCCCAGATTTTATTTAGTTTAGTCATGGCACTTTTACTAATTTGAATCCGTCGCTTGATCTCGTTTGTGGAATAGCCTTGATTGCTAATATATGAGCCCATATCTGGCGTTTGAATTTGATTCTGACTTAAAACTTCGATTTTGAAATGGCGTTTGTTGTTGAAAATCCGTTCAAGTTTGATCAGCGTGCGGTCTTACAATATTTATGCGCTGAGGGTGTGCAGCCATTGCAGATTCATACGCGAATGCAAGTAGTGTATGGAAATACATGTATAGCGTACCCAACAGTGAAGGAATGGTGCCGAAAATGTAATAATGGAAAAGAGGGGATTATGGATGAGCCGCGACCAGATGCACGGTGTACTGCGCTAACAGAAAACAGTATGGCATGTGTGGAAGGCCTTATTAGAGAAAATTGTCGAATTTCAATTAAAGAAGTTTCAGAAATTGTTGGTGCGAGTGTAGGATCTGTCGTAATTTGAGTTACAGCAAAGTTTGCTCGCAATGGATTCCTCGTCTCTTGTCTAATGTACAAAAATGCTTGCGAATGGGCTTATCTCTGCAACACCTCACATACTATAGGCAAAATGGTGATGACTTTCTTCTGTCAATAGTAGCGGGTGACGAAACTTGGTGCCATTACTACGAGCCATCCAGTAAGTTATCGTCGATGCAGTGGTAATATTCAAGTTCACCACCACCGAAGAAGTTTAAAGCACAGCCTCCTTCAGGCAAGGTGGTTTTGATATAGACTTTAAGGAAACTGGAGTATATGTCAATGCAAATCTGTACAATGAAACTTTGAATAAGCTTTTTTAAGCAATAAGACGGAAAAGTCTAGGAAAACTTACGCGTGAGGTCATTTTGCTGTACGACAATGCTAGGCCTCATGTTGCTAATGTGGTAAACAAAAATCGTATGCTGTCGAAGGCTCTTCTGTAGTCGACAAAACAGATATACAATTCTCTATTAAATTCTCTTTTCTTCTCAATAACTTGTTATAAATTTAGTAGTTGTTCGCGTGTCCCGCTGCCCTTCACAAACCCTGTCTGTTCTTTTGTGATTTGGGAAGTTATGTATGACTTCAATCTCTCTTTTATAACACACGATGGCGTATTTTACTAATGTGTGGTACCATTGTGAACCATTCTTTAGCCCATATTTCTGTACTCCAAATGTTCTCATACATTTCATGGGTAAGGTGTCTGCCATGTCTTTCCAGGGCTTTTATAGTTTCAGCATTAACACTGCCGGTAGCCTTTCTTGCTTTTAGATTTCAATCTTATCTTTTATAATATCCGGTTCTCTATCTTCTATCTCAATCGTGTTTTGTCTATCATCATTTCGTTGATTATGTTCTCCACATCTCCATGATTTGAATTTTTGCATCACTTGTTTTTCGTCTTTGTCTAGTACTGTCCAAGTTTGTTGTTTGAATTGTCTAGTTATATTTTTTATTGCCTTATGTAGTTCTTTAAGGTGTCTCTGTTCAGTGTGTTTTTGGATTTTTTGGCTTATTTTTTGGTAGTATTCATTTTCGTCTCTTCGGCACGCACGTCGTATATTCTGGCTGAGTTCCTTGTATGTATTTCGCTTCCGTATGGTGTTGGGTCCATATACTTTTAGTTTTCTTCTTTCATCTATCATTTTCAGAGTACCATTGGTCATCCATGTCTGTCTGTTAGAAGAGCTTTGTTTATAATATACTACTGCTTCTGTAATAACGATTTTAAATTTATCCCATGCTTTATTTGGGTGGTTGTCTGATATTTTATGTGTCATTATTAATTTATATACTTCCTTTTTGAATTTTTTTTATTTACCGTAGTATAGATAATTATCTTTTTTGGTGCTTTATTTATCTTATTGAATTTAAGATTTAGCGGCGCTTCTGCTATTAAAAGCTTGTGGTCTGAACCAGACTCTGCACCGGGGATATGCTTGACATTTTCTATCATTGTTTTCCATCTTGTGTTTACATCTAGTCAATTTGATTGCGGTGTTTGCCATCATATACAATCGGCTTATACGATGTTGGAATAGTGTATTTGTAACAATGTATTGATTTTACGTGCAGAACTGTAGAAGTGGCTCTTCTCGATTGTTTATCTTTCTTATACCGTATTTTCCTATCACCTCTCTCACATGGTCGTCATACATAGTGTTGCCAATCTAAGAGTAGCATGTATTTTAATGGACATTATACTGTCTAAATAAGTATTATAGCCCAGCACATATTTATTGACATCTTGATGTACGACGGCAGTTCATTAGATCCATGATAAATGTAATAGATGGCGTCTCAATCACAATTTTCATACAACATTTGGGAAGTACTATCTTTAAATAGGCCATGGACAAATTTTCAGAGAGATCTGTCAGATAGTTCAGTTTTTACAACATTCGAAAGCAGACAACTTCGTGAATTTTCAAAAAATGGAAAAAAGTGAATTTCGTGTGTTGATAAACATTATTTTTTGCGAGGAAAAAATATTACACAACCCAAAAATCGCTTAACAAACATTATGGGGATTCTTCACCATCGTTTGGAATGAATTAGAAGTGGTTTGCTGAATTTCGTTGTGGTCGTACAAGTACTAACGATGCAGAACGTTCAGGGCGTCCAATTGAGATCACCACACCAGAAATGATCGATAAAATCCATGGCATGATAATGGATGATCGGAGAGTTAAAGTGCGTGAGAGTGCTGAGGTTGTTGGTATTTCAATCGGGCAAGTATATAACATCTTGGTGAAATATTTGGACATGAAAAAGCTATCCGCGCGTTGGCTGCCGCGTTTGCTTACATTTAATCATAAACGTAATCGAATGAAAACTTCAAAGGAATGTTTGGCGATGTTTAATTGTAATCGTGCCGAGTTTTTGCGTCGATACGTAACTGGATGAAACATGAGTCCATTACCATACACCGGAGACCAAAGAACAGTCGAATCAATGGATTTCTCATGGTGAACCGGCACCAAAGAACGACGACAGTTTTTTGGGATGTACACATCGATTACCTTGAAAAGGGGAAAACGATGAACGGAAAGTATGCAGACTTATTGGACCGATTTCACGACGATTTATGGAAAAACGACCACATTTGGCGAAAAATAAAGATCTTTTCCAACAAGACAATGCTCGTGTGTATACGTGTGTAGTCGCCGTGGCTAAATTCATGAGTTAGGATACGAATTGCTTACGCATCCACCATATTCGCCAGATTTGGCCCTCAGCCATTATTTCTTGTTTCCGAATATGATAAAATGGCTTGGCAGAAAAAGATTTGGCTCAAACGATGAGGTGATTGCTGCAACAAACGCATATTTTGAAGAGTTGTCGATGTCCTATTTTTTGGAAGGGATCGGGAAGTTGGGAAAACGTTGGACTAAGTGTATCGAGCTGAAAGGTGACTATGTTGAAAAAAAAAGTTTTGGTCAAAAAACGATTGCATGCTTTCATTTATCATGGACTTAATGAACTGCCCTCATATTATAAATGCTACTCCATTTAAATTGCCGGTACAAATGGTCAAAAATGACTCGAAATACGGTAAATTATTCGAAATACGGTAAAATTAACCTACGTTAATAATGTATGTCAACTTGACGTAGTAAATTTGTTTGCTACTTATTACTACCATTTCTTAACAACATATTGCACACAGCCCGAATTTCAAGTATTATTTATGTTTGATAAAATTCGAAGGAATAAAGGAATATAATGGTTTGCCGGTGTAAGAATTCGCAGTTGATTTTGAATTCCCGATTTAAGCTCCCCTTGAGCATAGTTTTGCCAAAAACGTGATAAGGGTTTATGAAATAAAGTGCAAGGGGTTGTATTAGTTGTGATACAGTTTAGAATCTGCAGGTGAAGTTAGATGAAATTTATTTACTTACGCTCTAATTTCGTGAATTTGTATTTTAGTAGTAATATATACATATTAATAAGCTCAATTACTTTTTAAATATGCAGTGGAAAGTGCACAAAAATATTGATGGATAGAAGCTATATACAGCAAACCTATTTAAGCATTAAGCATGCTAAGTATAAGGATAGTGTATGATGTAGTTATTCCAAGTGTGACCAGAATGGTGCTGAGGTCAATTGTAAAGCAATCTGCTGCTGAGAAATGAGGATCTCTGTGCAGAACTTGTTGAATCAAAATCTTCAACTCTTGGCGTATTTGCCCCTCTTCTGAATTGAAACGTGTAGGTAAATTTAGTAGCAATTTGTAGGCTACAGTTACTGTGTCTTGAGCTGCTCCGGTGGTGTAATCACAAGCAGCCACAACGAATGACCATAATGCCTAAAATAAATTAACATTGTTAGGAACAGTGAGTATATTTAAATGAATACACTTACCAGGGTTACCACAGTCCAAAGTACAGATACGGAAATAAGAATTGCGGACACATCGATTACAACAGAAGTGTTTATCAAGCTAATTATTCGTATAGCAGTTAAAGATATTTGAATTAACAATGGATATCCGTAAATGTGGTTTAATATTTCTATGCAGTCGCAGAGCTTATCATGGAGACTAGATAATTTATTTACGTGGGATTTATAATTCTCAATGGCATTTTTTGTATCAATGGTTATTTCTGATGATGAATGAAAGACTAAATCGTTCCACTTGTTATTTTCCAACTGATCGTTTATTGATTGAAAGAAATTTTTTAAATAGAGATTGATGTAATATAACTGATAAATACCGATTGTTCCAATATAAATTTCCAGCCATTTACACATGAAATACTTCTCTCTATCGATTCCTTCAACTAACAACCAAGCGATTGCGCATATCAAACATAGAAGTAATATAAACATGCAGAGAAAAATACTTTCTGCCCTAAACATATTTGCAAGTTTCTTTGGGGAGAGTTGACATAAATGCAAATCTTTTTCGATGTCCAACATTGTTCTAGCCAATTTAGTTTGCTTACTCAACTTCATAAAAGTGATACATATCAGATAACTCCACAGTAAAATTGTTAGCGCAAAAGATTCTAATGAATCAGTTATTGCGAATGTAAGGTAATGTGAAGCGTAAACATGGTCAAGTCTGGAATACCAGCTGAAAAATTCACATACAGTGATAACGCAAAGAATAATTACTCCGTAAATTTTAAAGAAATCCCTGTTAGAGGAAGTGGCTGTGATTTCGAACGGTACAGCAATTCCGACAAATTTAAATATTTTAAACAGAGATTTTGCGTTATTTATACTGCATTCGCAAAATTCCAATTCTGAATTAGCGAAGAGCATGGTTGTTGGTATTAAAGAAGAATAGATAATAATGAATTTTGTAGATATGTTTGTATTTATAGAACAACCAACTAAACCAAATTAGCTAAAATTACTGATAGTAAATGTAAAAGTTTTCTGTAATTTATTTTTGGTAAGTAAATAATCAGCAGCTCGATTGTTTCATGGTTTTTAGTAAAAGTTCATTGTTTGAAAGGATTCTTCGTAAACTGCTTTTAGTGCCTAAAAAATATTCAATTATTGTTTAAGTACATGATACAAACAAAGATCACAAACATACAATAGCAGGAATTATTATTATTATGCCTGCACAGATATTTGAGAATTGGGACCTGTTTAGCTGATTAGCTGATTAGCTGTAACACTCCCAGGGTATATATAAATTTACTCTGTCTCTGATTATCATATAAGTGAAATGTTACTCTGTACAACTTTGTAAACCTAATAGAAATTATATTGATTGATATATGTATTTAATAAGTAATGATGTTCTTCTTCTGGTAATTTACTGCACCGGATAGATCTACATTCAACCAATTCGTAATAAAATCAATTAGAATATAGTAGACAAGAGATTTTTTCAAGCTAAACGACATTAACAGAGAAGATACTAGCATCAGAAGCAATTAGGTTGATATAATTAGTGATCGTACCAAAGAAGAAAAATATGTGTTTCTGTAACAAATGTTGTTTAGGTTGAGGAAAGACAAATAGGGAAAAATGTCAAAATTTTATATAAAAGAGGGATGCAGCAATGCGCGGACACCTTCATGGTAGTGACCATAAAACGTATAAAATGAATCATCTTTAACTTTGATCCATTGAAAAGCCCAGAAGCGAATAGGGTGTTTCCGGTGCTACTTCAACAAGGATCGGAGACTGTTACCAGACCTATATGCCAGCTCCTACGCGTCCATTTGAACTGCGGGAACATCCCAGTGCTCTGGAAAACGGCAAAGGTAGCCTTTATCTCCAAGGTTGATTTCTATCATTTTGAAAACTTTTGGGAGGCTGGTAGACAGGTACATTAAAGATGGTGTACTGGCTACTTTTACTCTATATTATTGGTAATATACGTACCAAACTGCAAATCTGCGAATAACACTTGCTAGGGATTCTTGGACATCGAATGAGCATTTGACAATACATGTTTCGATGCCATCTGCACTGCCGCTACTAAGTATGTCGGTCAGAAAGGGCTGCGGACAGGGACAGGGTAGTTCTGTTTTCGCTGTTGTGATGCTTGGTAATCAACAGCTTACTACAAGAAATTGAGGAAAATGGTCTACAAGCGTGGATAGCCGATGACCTTGTAATCTTAATTTCTGGTAAATTTTCAGGTACTTACAGCGGACTCCCTCGGAGAGCTCTACGGATAGCAGAGCGCTAGTGGACTGACTTAAGTCTAAGGGTTAACCCATCTCCTAGGAGAAGAAGACTGGGTGGTTTCAGTGAACCAGAAATATTCGGAACCAGACTACATCCTTCTGCTGCGGTTAAGTACCTGGGGCTGATATTTGACGCCAAGCTTAGCTAGAAGAACCAAAGATAAAGGCAAATACAAGAGACCTTTAATATCCTCTGGGTATGTAGAAGGGCTTTTGGAGAAACGCCAGGAATTAGTCCTAAGGTAACTCTGTAAATACCTTGGAAATGTAAGACCAATGGTTACCTATCCGTCTTTAGTTTGGTGGGCTGGCACCCTAGAGGTGTCTAACCAAAGATGCCTAACTTAGCTTAACAACGACTGGCCCCTGCACATTGTAATAGGGGCGGAAGTGCGGAAGACAGCCTACAGACTGAAGTTTAGGGAGCAGTGAAAAAATAAACGGGCGGTGCGGGGGCACGTGAGGGCGCTACTGCTAGCTACAGAAACCTGCCCGCTTCTAGCTGCGATGATTAACCGCATGTCACTAACGTACTCCTTAAAAGATTGCTACGAAACAATCATACTTAACTGGGATGACTGGACCTATCCCGAAGATCTATTCACACCGACTAATCTGGTCTGGTGGATTGAAGTCTGAGGAAGGTTCAGCGGCAGGTATCTAGGCAATAAACTCCGGGCAAAGATTTTTGTTGCCCTCGATAAAACCGCCGCCGTCTTCCAAGCAGAAATCTTCGCCATCCTTGTTTGTGTCCAGGAAAATCTTGGATGAGGCTGCTCCGATAAACATATCTTCATATGCTTTCACTGCTAAGCGGCTTTTATGGAACTTCGCTCTACCAAGATGTACTTTAAATTGGTACAAGAGTAAAAAAGTAATTGTAGGTTGATTTCCATAAGGAGGCGGACTGTCGGGTTCGGTACTCGGAATCGTCTGTTTCTCTTCAGCCAGTAACGGGAATATAAGGATGGGAAAGACCAGGAAATATGGATAATGGAATTTCGTGGACGATACTGTCCCAGAATTTACCCAAACGGTCTAAGAAAATAACTAAACATCTGAGTCATAACAGATGGTCCAGAGGTTCGAACGCTAGACCTCCCGAATGAAAGGTAAACGTTCTACCGCTGAGCCACCTTCCTAGGTTGGACAAGAGTGCAGGCTGGCCCTAGGCACACTCGACTCACATATTTCATGGTCAGAGGAAGTCATTCATTGGCCCGAAGCCATCTCTCAGAATTCCATATGTTGGCGGCATGGGTCCCAACGTTTGCATGTCGGTTTCTGGGAATTTTTAAATTTACGGAAGGACTGGCATAATGGCTATAAATTGTGTCATTGACGGCCCTTTGTTTCCGCCGTTTAAAACTGCATACTCCCAAGTCACACTTGTAAGCGTTACGGACATGTGGCATCCCCACGTAGCCAGAGTGACGTCACATACCCCACTTATTTTAAGTGAAATTTGGAACCCTAGAAGCTTAAGTTTTATTTTTCAGCAAGAGAGTACGTTTTTGAAGTCCAAGATGTAAGGACATAAATGTAAATTTGATTTATGTACTTGTTTTTATATAAATATATTTTGGCTTCTGTATGTCATTTATATTATTACATCCGATAAGAGAAAACATAGAAGACATAATTTTAAAGTGTTTCGACGAATTGTTTGCATATCATTTAGTGCAACACCATACACCAAGGTATATTGAGGATCCAAGTTGTCTCACATCTTAGGATGTTGCAAACATCGTAGATAATCTAATCGAATTGTTTCATCATACTGTATAGTCTGTTTCGATCTATGCTATCATAACCGTCCTTGTAATCAATAATTAGTAGTTATATGAGTATGTTGTATGCTCATGCTTTTTCAATATTTACAGGATGGTCAATAGTGGATCTGTAATGCCTGAAGGGTTCTACGTCATTTGCTCGTCACTACTTGCTCGCCGCCGTTTACTCAATTGCTCGCTGGTAAAGATGCTCGCCAAGACAGTTGCTCACCAATCGTTTATTCGACAGTCAATTCGCTCGCAGTACTAAGTATAATAATATAATATAATATAATAATAACTGCACTAACGTAGAAAAATTAGATTACATTCTGTTAGTCACCTTCGTTTATAAAATAATTTTGCATATCTTTTGCATCATTCTTAAAACCTTTTTTTTATTTTCAGCTACTTACAGATAACTATTATTTGGAGAGCATTATTATTTTTTAAATAGATTTTGATATTTTAATGAAATATTCGTTTATGGAAGTCTGCGTAGATAACTATATACTAAATTGTTTGGAAATTTAAAATGCTGTTTATACATTAATGAACCAATTTAACCGATGGTTTGAGAAATAATTAATTAAACGGAATTTAAAAATATATACAACATAAAAATCATTTGCATTTCTAGTTATTTTTATTAGCAACAATAAAAATTACGGACTCAAATACAATACCAGGCAACCCTGTGACTATAAACATTCCTTAGAGGAATACAAGGTTTTGCGAATTACTAACAGCATGTACTAAATGCCTGCAGATAATATTTTATTTTAAGAATAAACTGTTTGTGGGCGTCTGCCTGGCGAGCACTTGGTATGGCGAGCATATAAACTACACAAAAATGATTAAGGATATTGTAATTATAAAGCTGATATGTTTGTATTTGGCGGCTAATGGTCGTCTATTATTGATAATTGGAGCAAACGGCAATGTTTATGTTAAAAACCAAAAAACAAGTCGAGTTTATAATAATATCACGTGCCCTTTTGCACCTTAGAGAAACAGGTATGACAACACCTCGTGAGGATAGACTTCTGGTAATTAATGCAAGAATGCACCCCTTTTCAACTGCTCGACATCTACAGCAAGTGCTCCAGAATGCCACAGAAAATCTCCGACTAAACTGTGAGAAATCGATTATTTGACGTAGCGCTTACCTCATACCGCCCCCTGAGATGTTCTGCAAGAACTGTGTTTCAACGAAGACACTTGGTGGAATGGTCAAGACATAAGCTTCAAGAAGCGACACCGTGGGATGATATACTGTTTTCGGACGAGTCCAGGTATTGTCTCAGCAATGATAGGCGGCGTCAGGGAATATCGTAGTGCCGGACATCGCACTTTACCTCAGTATATCTAACTAGTCGTTGCTTTTGGTGGTGGCGGTCTTATGGTATGGGCTGGAATTTTTTAAAGTGGCATACTGACCTCCATATCTTTAATGGTACACTCACGGGCCATTTTTGTGCCCAAAATATCATTATGGATCATGTTCTGAACCGTCGCAACGCTGTTGGACGGAAATATTTTGTTTTTCTTGGCCACAACGCAAGGCCGCATCGTCCACGGGTTGTTTTAGAGATGCTTCGAGATGAGGAAATAAACTACCTTGTTCTTCCTCCGCTATCTCCAGAGCTCAACTTCATGGAGCATGCATGGGATCTTTTGCAGAGACAGCTAGATCATCATAATCCAAGGACTACTACTGTGCAACAGCTGACGGATGTATTGCAGGTACTATGGCATCAAATTCTACAAGAACGTATTAATAATTGCATTGAGAGTATGCCAGCAAGGTGTAGAGCAGTAATTACTGCCAGAGGAAGTGCCACGCGGTATTACAATTTAATAAAATTAAGGTAAGTGAAAGGAGACAATAACGATTTTCATTATAATATTGTTAAATTTCTTCTTTACACGTACCTTTGTTGTAATTCTCATGTTTATTACTAAAAAGACGTTACATTTTGGTGTTTTGGTAGTTTTTTTATTATAAATGCAATTGGTGCTGCCTTTAAGTGTCCTACCTGCAATATCCTTATTGATTTTTCAGTAGATTAGTTGTTGAAGAATTGGGCGGACACCGCCTGAAGCCTGGTACTCTTTAATTATATCATTTCTATAGACCATTATTCTTAGCTGTAGCATGTAAAATAAATAATAATAATAAAAGATTTTCAAAATATACATATAAAGACAGTCTGAAGTAAAGAAAAGGCAAGCGAGCCGTTTCGCTTATTTTTTCATAGATACTACGAGTTCCATTAACGTCGAATACATTTCTAAATGTAATGTGCTCCCTAAGTGTATTTTTCTATTTCGGTTTTATAAAGCCGTTCTAAGCGCACTGTTTTAGCTTAAAAACAGTACGTTAAGGAGGCCTATAATCGTACTGTTTTTAGTTTGTTTTTTTTACGATGTTGGTAGTTCGATTTGAATTTGAAAGTTTGAAATGTCAGTTTCAGCCACCTGTCAGTGCTGCCATAAGTGTTTATAAAAACTCCCTAGTAATCGATTTAACGTAAAATTTTTTACATAAATTTATTTAAAATACTCTTAAACCTCCTCAATAGAAAAAATAGTATAAAGAACACGTTTCATAAGACCACTTGTCGCACTCGTCCGTTGAAAAACTCGACGCTTCGCGTCTCGTTTTTCAAACTTGAACTCGTGCGTTAAGAGAAGGCCTTATGAAACTAGTTCTTTAATATACTATTATAGTAGGTAAATTGGATATAAGTTGAATTGAACTTGTTTACTATTTCATCAATACATATAAATTTAGATCGTAACTGAACCGATATCTGGAGTTTATACGTTACATAGATTTTATATTACATTTAGACACATTAACTGTAAAATAAAAATATGTCCATGAAAAGGAAACGTAAGAACTGTGCGCGTAATATGAGCTATTTTAAGTATCTGTCTATTGTTTCAAACGTTTTTGGGATCCCGGCATTATATCAGAAAAATGAATTTAAAATTTACAACACGGCTATTACCTTGTTGATTGTGGGCATGAGTTTACCGATTTGGTTTGGCCGAATAAAGTGTTTTTATTTGAGTTTTCCCCCCAGTCTTGTAGTAACTGATTCATTGCATTTGTTATGCGCGGTATGTATGATTGTAGTGTCTTTGTTATCAACAACTTTTAGTCCGGCAAAATGCAAAATAATGAGCTTAACGGTTATTATGGAACTAGAGAAAGAGATTGGAGTTTGTAATGAAGCATCTAAAAAGCTTGCGATAGGATACAAGCAACAAATGCTATTGTTTCATGTTGTTCTTGTATGTAAAGCCGTTTTGACTCGTGGATATTTTTGCATACGTTATGGGTTTATGTTGAATATGAAGTACTACTTCATAAATGATGTTTATTACTACATACCAGCGATAGTTACATTTCAAATATACTACTTTAATTCGTATTTACGTAATCATTTTCGAAATTTAAATAAAACGCTGTCGACATTTCAGCAACTAGAAACTACCAAGAATACTGTACTATATGGGCTGTTTCAATCTACAGTTAAGAGTTCATGTAAGTTAAACGTCAAAAATATTGCTAGAATACATGACAAATTATGCAGTTTGATTGATATGATGAACATATTTTACGGCTATCAAATATTAGTGCTGTTAAGCTTAATGGTAACAATGATGGTATCGAATATCAACGAAGTTTTTACTTTTCCTGATATAATTCCTTTCACTACTTCTGTTCTGGATGTTCTGTTTTGGCAAGTACGTACAAGCTACTGATCTAGTAAATAGTGAAATCCGATAAAAATTAACAAATTAATTTTAGCTGCTTGGTTTAATGGTGGTTACGTCGTCCGAAAGAGTTTGTAAAGAAGCATTTAACACGGGTATTCTGGCACATAAACTTATATTGAACTTACCTATACGATACGTGAATAGCAATCAACATTTATGTCAGCAGCTTTTCTTTTTGGCTCGTCAGATTCGCAACAGGAACCCTAAGTACGATGCAGCAGGGTTTTGTGATGTAAATTTTGATATTCTTATAAAAAGTTTTGCAGCAGTTTCATCTTACACTGTCTTATTATATTCTTTAAACAAGTGACGTGTAAAAGCCGTGTCTAAAATTTAAAATAAATATTTTTAAAATTATAACTGTTCTTTTTGTGGTCATGAACTAAGATTGTCAACCAGAAAGTGTTTCAATTGAAAAGATATTGGAAAATGTAGGTCAGAAGTTTAGAAAAACATGGTTTAGTAAAAATAGCTAGTAAAACTAATCTCAGAAAAATTTCCCCAGTAAACTATTGTGGATGAAGTGCCTCCAGTATAAGATATCGGGAAAAATAGTGTATAAGAATAGTAGGTATTCTGACATAAAAAAGTAATCTAGCATAGTATTTCTCAAACGATCACCCAGAGAATTATTTCAGATAAAAAGCCACTGGCAGTAAACACATTCCGAAAATATACTATAGAGAACTATTCCCTGCACGCTCTTTTACTTAGTATCATTACTTTCCAGAATATGTTATGATCTAGAAAAAATAGCCAGAAGAAAATGACTTGTAATGATGTAATGTACAAGATGTAGCTACCTACATAGTCACGAAAACGCCCTAGTAAATAGAACGAACACGTCACCAGAATGCGGCACATCAGACTACCCATAAAACAAGAGATAAACCAGAAACCACCAGACTGCTAAGACCACCGAAGCGATGAAAGCTGGAACTCGATAATGCAAATTTAATAGTTGAAATAAATAGGCCATGGACCTGCTGCAAGAAGATGACGATGATGACAATGTTTCTCACAAAAAAATTAAGATGACGCAGACCAAAAAATAACCTAAAATACTATTCCCGAAGTTGTATCGGATGCAACATTCGTCAACATTCCATCTACTTCTTGGTCTTCCTTGTGTCCTCTTTCCATCAATTTTTCCCGTTAGAGTTTTCTAAAGACTCCGCGTATCCTCCATGCGTTGCAAGTGCCCTGTCCAACTCAGACGTCTGCTTCGTATTTCATTGGTAATACTCGGGCCTTTAAACATTATTTTGAGCTCGTGGGCCATTCTCACCCTGCACCCTTCATTCTTTTGTACCGGCCCGTATATTTTCCGCAGGATATTCCGCTACCATGTCTCCAGCATATGTTCTTCTTTTCTTGTGAGGCTCCATGTCTCTGCTGCGTATAACACGACAGGCCTTATTACCGTTTTGTACACTTTTATATTAGAGTTTGTTGAGAGCGTTTTTGATTTTAACACATCTTGTAGCGCGTAGAAACACCTATTCCCTTGCATTACGAGAGCATTCACATCTTCTCGTATTTCATTTTCCTCCGTAATTAATGACCCTAAGTATCTGAAGCACTCGATTCTCTCGTAACATGGCCCGTTTATGCTTATATCCGTGATATTTTCGAATTTTCCCGTATTCCTTGTCGTTATCATGTACTTAATTTTTGCGGCGTTTATTCTTAAACCCTGTGTTGCCGCTACCTCCTCGAAATATTTATACATCTCTTCTATTCATCCGCATATGCTAGTATTTGGTTCTGCCTGTTGAAGATTGTGCCTCCAGGGTTTATTGGTAGGCTTCGTACGGCCCTTTCTAGCACCAGGTTGGAAAGTGTTGTTGATAGAGCGTCTCCTTGTCTCAGCCCCACCTCTATTTTGAATTCTTCTGAAAGTTGGTCCTGCATTCTCACTTTCGCTTTGGTATCTGCTAAGCACATTTTCACTAGATTAATTAACTTTGGCGGTATTTTCACCTCTTGTAACCCTTTGTATAGTTCGTTTCTTATTATGGAGTCGTACGCTTGCTTAAAATTAATAAACATATGGTGTAAGTCGGTATTAAATTCATAGAATTTTTCTAACCTGTGCGTTATTGTGAAGATCTGATCGATTGTCGATCGGTTTTTTCGGAATCCGTACTGATAATCTCCTACCAATTTTTCCATCATCAACAGCCTTTCCGTCCCACTGCTGGGCATCGGCTTCTACTCTGCCACGTGTTTCTCCTCAGCGCTAAGGCAGAAACACGGGGGACCTACAGTTTACAGTCGAATCCGAACGACAGAAATTCCAGAGAAGGTTTTTAGCATTAAGATCCCACGGTTGCAAGCCGAATTGGGAAATTGTGTGTGGTGGGTTGCAGACAAGATTTTTATAAATCTGCATAGTTCTGCTTAGGTTTCGAACCCAAGCCAGAATCGACGTTTTATTCAGAAATCGAGCGCTCTACCAACTGAGCTACCACCACACACCGATTTTTCCAAATACACACTTAATTTTTTCTCAATAACTTACTAAATATTTTCTACCCGACGTTTAAAAGTGCTATGCCCCTGTAGTTCTCGCATATCGTCTTATCCCGCTTTTTATGCAGTGGGAAGATGATGGCAGCATTCCATTCTTCCGGAATTTTTCTTCTCAGTTTTTTTTATGATGTCGTATATTTCTCTTATTATTATTGGGTCTCCGTATTTTATCATCTCTATCGTTATGCTGTCCTGCCCCGGTGCCTTATAATTCTTCATTTTCATTATGACTTCTTCTGGTTCCTTATATGTTGGCACTTTTGTTTCCACATCCTCTTCTTGCTCCAGCGCCCCTTCCTCTGCATACTGTTCAATATTATCTTGTGTACCCAAAAGCTCGACGAAATAGTTCCTCCATCTTTGAATTACCTCTTCTTTGCTACCTTACAAACGCCCGTCCTTATCTCTACATAACGCTGTTGTTGGCTGAAAACCTCTCTTTTGATTACTTACTTCCTTATAAAATTGCCTTACATTCCTACTTTGTTCATACTCTTCCATTTTTCCAGTTGTTGTTGCTCGTACTGCTTTCCTTTTGTTAGCAAATTGATTTATCTTTTCCTCCGTATTGACCCTCAACATCTCCAGGCTGGCTTTATTTCTTTCTTCCACTGCTTGGTTACAGTCTTCGTCGTACCATTTTTTGTTTACTCTTCTTTTCTTTTCTCCCACTATTTCGTTTATTGCTATTGCTATTACTGCGCTCACTTTTTTCCACCTTTCTTCGACCCCTTCTGGTTTTTCTCCTTTTTCTTCCTTTGCCTTTTCTATTCTTGTTTCTAGGGTTTTCTGATATTCTCTTCTCTTTTCTGTATTAGCAATTAATTCCTCGGTATTATATTGTATTTGCTGTGTCCCCTTTTCGTTTCTTTCTTTATATATTCTCTGCCTTATCTTTGTCACTACCATAAAGTGGTTAGAATTGATATCTGCGCCCCTGTAGCTTCTGCTGTCTAACGTATCTGTTGCATGCTTAGCGTCTATCAGTATATGGTCTATTTGGTTTCTCGTTCTTGTGTCCGGGGATATCCACGTTTCTTTGTGAGTGTTTCTATGCTGGAATCCCGTGCTGCCAATTATCATCCTTCTCCTTGTAGCAAAGTCTATCAGCCTCCTTCCATTATCATTGGTTTCTTCGTGTAAACTATGCTTGTTTGCTACCCTTTGGAACACCGCTTCTCTTCCCATTTTCGCATTTAGGTCTCCTAACACAATTTTAAATCGTTATTCGCTATTTTATCCATATGCCTTTTTAAAGTTGCGTAAAACCTTCCATTTTCCGCACTTCCTTTGTCCTCAGTTGGTGCGTGTACATTAGGATTATGTTAAAAAACTTAGCTTTTAATGTCAGTTGTAACGTATTCTACGCCTATTTGTATGCAACCTTATTTACCTACTTAAAATACATAAATTTGTCGGATTCTATAAAAGTTCGAGTTAATATTTCCGTCATTGTGGGCAGCACGAACTGCATTTCCGGAATGTAGAAGAAGGAGGGATTTTGGGAACGATTTCCGTATTCTGTTGCGAATGGTGGTTCTTAACGAGTGCATGTGCGTGTGAAATAATTAAGTCATATACGACTTAGAAAGTAAAATTTCGATAGAAGTTCACTACGCAAGCGAGGGAGTTAGTTTTCCATGTTAGGGAAAAGAAACGCTCCAGGGAATTAAAGTTTCCAATTTGAAGGCGCTCTGTTCGAGACAACCATTATATTTTTTTTGTCAGATACCATCTACTGGTAAGTCCTGTTAGAAAAAGAATAACAGTCTTCTCTTAAATCGCTAGACCTTATTTCTAACTACAAATGAATTAATTAGGCAAAATCCGTGTGGTTGAAAAAGTTCCACATTCATATTCCGACGCAGTGGAAAATCCTGCATTCATACCCAACTGGCATGTAGATAAGCGAACCGATGGGAAATTATCTTGAGCAGTCCAACGAATGAAGACACGCTCGCCTGAGTGTTCGCCGCAATAGCAGTTATCTCACAAACAGAAAGGGAAGTGAATTTGAATTTTGCTGTTGTCCATTGTTGTAAATTTTTGTATTAATTATAACTGTATTTAATTAATAGTGATTATTAATTGGGGGTTTTTCTTTCAAACTTTGAGAATAGCCTTGGGGGTTTGTTTATTTATTAAATAATTTTGTATTCAATTAATTTTACATGGGATCAATTTTACGTACACATATATATAGTGTGCGTCATAAGAAGGGGGATTATATTGCGTTCTCGGAGTTTTGTTGTTTAAATACTTTGTCTAAGTTGTTGAGTTACGCATTATTTTGACAGAGGCCTCTATCATATATTAGTGCGCTGGTTTAATATTTATTTACGTTCGTGGGAGCGCAATAGGGTACTCCACGTTATCTAGGTTCACCCAATTCATGTATTGATTTGAATTTTATTATTTTGTTTCTGTGAACGTAAAATTGGGATGTATGAGCTCTTAATGGAAACACATTTATAATTGTGGAGTTAATTCGTTTACGTTTGATATTAAATGAAATTGTGGTTGCAACTGGACTTTTATTATTAGGTTATAATAAAGCTAATTCCATTTGAGGAACTACTGGGAAATAAGGTAGATGGCTAATTATCCGGAAGATCCGACTTCCGTAAATTTCCATCTAGGACATCGTTAGTGAATTTTTAAAGTCGGTGGCGCCTTTGCTTAATTAGTCAAACTCTAATTAGGCCCAAAATTTTATTGTATGTTGAACCCTTCCGTCTCCGAGTGGGTTTTCCGGGACGCTAACGTGTGTCAAATTTTCTTAACTTCTTACCAGATCAGAGGTGTAGTCGCGAGGACGATTTTTCACCTCAACCAATATTTTGTATGGATAAAAGAAGTACAAAGGCGTGACACAGTATCGCCATTCTCTCATTAACCGCTTTGAAATCTATTATTTTGTTTTTAAATTTTTCACTAACCACAAAACCCACTCAAAATCCTCCCTTCACATACACATATTGTATAGCCTTCATAATTTATAATTCCCCCATCATTCCATCTCATTTCTTGAATCGCAGTAATCTCTAATTTGTAGCTCTTCATTTCCTCAATTAAATCTTGTAATGTTCTTATCGCTGCTAGGGTTTTTACGTTCTACGTTGCTAACTTGAAATCCCTCCTTTACTTCTTTTTATTTCCATTTTGCGTAACCATTTCACTTTGCGTAACCATTTCATCGCCTTTATCGTCGTCATTATTGTCCGTCCTTTCCCATTTATTTATTAGTTTTTTGGTTAGTTTTTTTACTTTTCTAAGTTGCTTTTTGAATTGTATTGTTGGTAAAATATCAAAAACGAGCTTCCGAATTACTTATCTTTACTCCAAAGTAAATAGGTTATAAGGTATTTTTAAATGTAGATAGTGGTAATAAAGTAAATTTGAAAGCTTAAATGTATCTCAATATAGCTTGAATTTTCATTAAATTATAAATTGAGAGCATCCGCAAACAGTGTCTTATATTTGATTTAAAATTTTATGGCATTAGAGATACTAAATTAGTTTGAATGGGTTTTTGTT
>JABXWE010020008.1:0-26540 GCA_014611495.1 Limonius californicus | reverse complement strand
CCCCCCCCCCCGGACCGCTTTCGCATTACTTCAGGGTCCCTTGCACACCTAACATTCATGCAACATGCACCCTAAACGTAACTAAGCGAAATGCGGCCGCCCCTGCTGAGATTCGAACGGCCCAGATTGACTACATTTCGCTGTGACTTCGAGTCACAGCGAAATGTAGTCAATCCGCACTAGACCACCGAGGCCCCACATTTAAAATATCTAGTACTTTATAACTACTACAAAAATGAAAAGTTGAAAAAAAGAATTTAAGCACTTATCATATCGTGGTGCAAGTTTGTCATAGAAGGTTGGCGTCTATGACGAAAACCAATTTTGTACCGTCGTTTTGAAGTCATTCGGTGCCAGTTGAATTGCCCAATGAGTTACACACGGTGCAAAAGCACGACTTTAGAGGTCAACAACCCTCATCATTGGTTTTGAATCGCCATTCTAAATTTTCTTAACTTACACGTCTTCATTAATTGTCACACCACATTCCAGGAAATCAACCAATAATACGTATTTTCTGTCCCAAAAAAACAATAGCCATAAGCTTTCGGTTCTCGGCCGTCTGTTCAAACTTTTTGGCTTTGGGGGAACTCGAAAGCTTCCTCTGCATTTATTGTTGCTTAGTTTCAACATTTTTGTATGAAATCCAAGTCTCATCGCCAGTCACAATGTGATTCAGATACTCATCGCCATCAGTTTCGTAGCGATGCAGCAAGGTCACTATAGAGGCCATTCGCTGGTATTTGTGATATCCATCCAATATCTTTGTCGCCCACCTCGCACAAAGTTTGTGGTACTGCAACCTGTTCGTAACAATTTCATACAGTACCCTATATGAAATTCGAAGAAAAATTGCATCCATTTTGGAAATGAAACACCGATTGTCGTGAATTTTCTACAGGATTGTTGGCAACCGAAGGTCTCCCGTTTGGTTTCTCATCGTGCACGTTCTTTCGGTTATATCTACAATTCCTACACCAATGTCTGATCTTTTTTTCACTCATGATGCCTGGACCATAGACCTCGCATATTTGACGGTAAATTTCGGCACTGTTTTCGTTTTTTTTTTCATGGAGAAAACGAATCAGCGTACACTTCACACTTGTCGGGATTTTCATTGATGGTGTTCATTTTAGCGCTTTATTGTACAAATGACAGATGTGACGCCTGATGTTAATTTCCAAATAAGTAAGTAAATAATTGGTTAATGATAGCCTCCCGAAACCTCAATCGAAGATGGGCTGTTCTCTGCTTATCTCGAATAAATATTTTAATTAACTTTATGTTAATTACCTGGAAAAAAGGGCGCCAACGACTAATAATAAAATACACTACCATTAACGCAGATGTCGATTGGTTAGTCGTACCCACAGTGTATTACTTACTTAATTCGTTACTACAGAAACAATGATAGGTAACAATAAATAACAAACGCAATTGCAGCAACAATATTTAATATCAGCAAAAATAAATGTGTAGTAGGTATATATAAACCCAAGTTTGCAACAATAATATATAATTATAATTGTAACCTGTATTGGTACACAACTAACAGTGCAATCACTCAATACGCCCCAAAACTACCTGACTTTGAGCTATAGTAAAAATACTGCGTTCAACTACCCAACAAACGCCCTCAAACCGCGTCCTACACTCTATTCGCGAAAGGCCTTTCCAGGAGTACAGCGTAGATAAGAGAATCCAAAATTTGCTGTGAAACCCGAACAAAACGCAATATTACCGCTCCTGTTGACTCACGCTGTATATACAGTGAAATTACCGTGATTATGTACGCTAACACTTGTACAAAATAATATACCAATGAATTACGCTAATAAAGTAATTCGAAACACCCTGTACAAACTACAACATAGTTCTTATCTATCCCAAAATATAAATAAGTTCATACAAATAAACAAGATTATTTACAATGACTCCGAAATTATCAGAATTAAAAATAAATGTGCACTTCCCTGGTTAATCTGGTCTGGAAATTCCCAAAACACCTCGAGTCCGGCACGTGCTTTCGCTGCGACGGCAGTATGGAATTCGAATATAAGTTTCTCGCAAACAGCAGATATTTTTACCATAGAAGGCAACAATTCTTCGGACGGATCTCGCCGTCCCCAAGTTTTCTAATTTCGAATACAAGGAAAAGTTGGGACAGCTATAATTTAAAAGACAAAGGAAACTTACCAATCGGAACTACGATTGACACGACAAAAATCATGAAAGGAACGAAACGTCGAGTATAGTGACAATAACTGTCAATAACGTAATTTCACAATCAACTACTGATCACGTTATAAACTATGATTTTCCCATAAAATTGAGATAAACTCCAAGTGAAACACTTTAACGAGAAAAAACCAATTCAACGACACGTTCGTTTTCTGCCAGACGCAGAGAATCAATCACCCGAAATCCTGTTTAACTAAATTAATCATGCGTACTAAGTCAAATGCTCCAAGTAACCACTCCTGGGACTAGTGTGAAATGGGTTGCGGACAACCTAGGCGAAAATATCGTTACACAGAAACACGGACCTGTAGGTAGCTCATCAACCACTAAAACATCCCCATAATCCACCAAATTGACTACGTCCTTCGTTCAGCGGGAATATTTAAATTGATCTTAGTTTCGAAATAAGGCGTCGCCTTCACCACATACAGAACGATTTTCATAGCTACATCTTCAATAGTTTCCCAGTAATTAGCAGGATATTATTTGTAGCTTTATCGTTTGAGAATGTTTAAAAAGTTTGATTGAAATACTGTTGTTTCTGAATATTATAGATTGTTATTGCTGTTGGAGGTTTGTGTTTAACAGCTATTGTGTTGCACGAATGTAAGAAATGATATTACATATTTTCGCATATACTTTGCATCAAAAAAAGATATAACTAATTTGAACCACGACGGTTTAACTCGCTTCAAACTGCCCTTTCAAAAATATACTAATGGGAATTTTATAACAAGCTAACAGGAATGGGTCATTTTCAGTATTAATTAAATATCAAACAGGTTGGTAAAACCCTTCCTTTAGATGATCGTACTTCAAAATGTTTTAATTGCAGAGTAGCTTTCCAGTGCCCATATCATAACAGACTAGAATTTCAATTTAAAAATACCAAAAACATCTAATCGTTTGAAATTTTGAACCGGAACTTTCTGAAACGTGACCTCTAATATTCTTTACGTTTAAATATAAACATATTCAACCTTTTCTATTTCGTGCAAGAAAAATAGTAATTACGGTTCATCCAACCAGGTTTAATATTAGATAACTTTACGTAATCGGCTTTCCGGGTAAAATTATCGGATTTTCGTGGTTCGGCTAATGATAGACTTGCAACGCTATATTTGGCTCAAAAACTACCATTGTCGCGTGACAATTAAAACTAATAACCAAGCAGAGTAGACGCTGCATTTTTTTTGCATAGAATGAGGTAACGTCGATTTCTGCCGCCACGACCTCTTTGAAACCAACGGCGGTTGTTGCTATGCTAGCTATTGCTTCGCCTATTTTATGTAGCCTTGTACCGGCTGGTTTTGAGTTTGTCTAGGATTCTTGTATTCCATGCATCTGCACGCGTGGGCAGCGATCGCCGATCGCCAAAAACCGATCTGTTTGCTTTTTCGTGTTGGCAAAATTACGAGAATGCGGGGTATAAAAATGCCCGAAACGAGGAGGTTCTGGGAAACCTGACGGAAGAAGACTGTATTTATATAGAAGGACTTAATTATATTTATTTTATCGTAGATGAGTTATTAATATTATTGACTTTTGATAGGCGAACGTCTGGTCGAAGTACGCGTTCTTTGTTGGGAGATAATTAAAAGTTGAGATATTAATACTGAGAAATTTCTCCAATCATTTCCTTTTATGAAACGTGATTAGAGTGAATGCACAGTGAAACGGTATGTACAGAAATGTCTAGCAATCAGTCATTAAATAGAGAAAATATTGAGCAAACAATATTGTTTAATGATATGTATTTCGTAAATGCAACTATTTGCTATCTTCTGTAAAAAAAAAGTTAAGCGATTGCTATCATTTATTAAATATCCTGTGGAAATTTACCTTAAACCAAAATAGGCAGGGCACGTCTAAACAACCAAGTTATGTAGGAAGGAACCACCTGGAATTTTTATGCAAAGATTTCCAGTGGCGTAGGTATTATGAATACTTGTATGAGTTGTATGCCTGTTGATAGCGACAACAGAACTTGAATACATCGTCAATTAAAATCCTTAAACAATAATTGGTCTGAAAATTCGTTTCAATTATCTGAAAACTTATTGAGAATACTTTGTAAACTCAAAGTTCTATCTCTAAAAATGCGGCCCTAAAGCACAAACCAAAAATAGTATACTATAAACTACTGAAAATAGAGTTCTAGCCTAAAATCCCAATCATAGCCCAGTATTACTACCTATGACCTCTAGTGCTGCCAAGAATCGGAAATTTCGAAAAATCAATTCTCGTTTTTGAAAAGAATCGATTCCACAAGAATCGGTTCTAGATTCTAGAATCGGATTTCGATTCTCGATTCTAGAATCGGATTTCGATTCTAGAATCGAGAATCGATTTTAACAACGCTGCAAAATCGATTCTTAAAGCTAAAGAACCGATTCCGATTGTAGACTCGGAATCGTTTGACAGCACTAATGACCTCTTTCTAACTTTATTTAAATTCTTAAGAAGAAGGGCCTGCTACAAACAATTTCTTATATACAGAGGAAGAAGAATGAAAAACTATGTTCAAACAAAATTTCTCTAGACTATTTGTTTACAATAACACTTTCCGTGCTCTTTGGCTATGGAAGCTTTTTCCTTACCAGTAGTTTAAGTAACGGTTGAAAGTTTTGTTGGTAATTTACTAGGGGTCGTCCGATTACCACAATAGAATATTACGTGTAAAATATAGATATTCCACTCGTGCACCATGCATGTATAATACTTGCCATCTTTTCTACATATTCAGCATATAAATAATATTTACCTTTAAAAATTGTGCCATAAGAAAATTGGCAGTTTAGCTAAAGAAACAACTTAGGGGCTACTACAGTGACTCAAAACATGCTTTTTCATTGTTGCCGTGTCTACGTTAATTTCCACTTGTTTTTTTTTTAGTAGGCAACATATCCAAGCTTGAAATAAGGTGAAAAAAATTACAACAAAATTGTAAGAACTTGTGATAAAAAAAAATTGCCAAAAGTAGTTCGAAAATACGCGAAAACTAATCTACTTTTTCGACTTGTAATAATAATGGGGAGGCTCTATACCCCATGAAGGGGTTTGGCCTGCAAGGCGGAAGGTCAGAACTTCTGTACCCTTGCTCTCACACCAGGTTATCGCGTGCCGAATTATGACATTGTAGACAACCGCATTATTACTCCTTGTTCATTCGAACGCAGGTACCCAATTATATAAAGCGACTGGGTAGGCCGCCCGCCAAGCATCGAGTCGGGGGTTTGAACTCTCGACCTTCCGCACCAGATCCCAGTGCTTTAACTACTGGCGCACACTAACAACTTTTACGAATTATGTGGAGTTAATTTAGTAAAATGTTTTCACCTTATTACAAACTACCACTCTTGAAGAATTAAATATACACAACAATGTCCAGATTTATCTAATTTGTTTACAAACAAAACAATACCAATACTCTGTTACCAATTTATTTTATCGTATATTATACGTATTGCTGTTTATATTAGCTGCAACCAGCGTTCGCGTAGACGACCGTCAGATAAAGGAAGGACAAGGAAACGAATATAACGGCTCGTCGATGTAAGAAGTTAGTTTTAAGTGTTGGTTGCCAAGTCACTTTACGATCCCCTTAATAGTAAAAATAAACAAACCCATAGGACGAATTCAAATTCTCTAAATCCAATGAATGGAAATACAAATACGTTTCAAAAAACTAAACTCTACTGTTTCGCATCTTGCTGTTTGCACGACTAGGTCGCATAAAAACATTTCTTTGGCATTGAGAATATGCTGCACTAAATTATAGTACGAAATAATACAAAAGTGATAACAACAGCAAGATTGGATACGATTGGTTGAACGATGTCAAACAACATCAACAACTTTGATACTTATGTTCTGTTGTAATTACATTATACTCAAATTTATTTTAAATGAGGGATGTGGGATTAGACGGCCCAACCTTACAAAGAAAAGTAGACACTCCCTCCCGCTTTTTGTGCCGTTTAACTAACGCTACAAAAAGAGTGCGGAAGTGTCTACTTGTCCCTTTTTAAGGTTAAGCCGTCTAATCCCAACGCATGTAATAGCCGCTATAAGTTTGTTTACTGCTTATGTTTCTTTCTAAGAAGTGAAATCCCCTTAATTCAGCCATCTCATGCCATTTAGTCGGCCGAGGGCAATCTGAGGCAATCGGAGAATAGAAATAATTACAAGTGGTTGTACCACAACTCCGGCAATATATTTTAAATTTTAGGATTATATGTACATTGCAAACTCCTGTTACGTATTAAATAGGTAAACACTACCCTAAATTCAGACATCTAATCAGGGAAGTTCCACGAACTTGTCTGGTAATTGAATTGCAATATTAAAGTTATATTTTTGAGTAAACTCTCCTTGAGGCTAAGTATTTTCTGGACAACACAAGTTATAAATAATAAAAATATCTTATATACATTTCATAATAATTCTGTTATCTGAAATTACAGTACAGGAAACGATACAAACTTTATTTATCATTTATTTCCTAAAACTTGTTGCGTTGGACATTTTCATTGACCCTAGAAATTATGTAGGAAGGTTATAATTTGTTGTAAGATATATCATATTATGCACGATTTTCTATATTCGACGCAGCAAATATTCTAATTGTAATTTCTCAACCCGGACTGCAGTACTACAGCCGCCCTCGTTCTTTGAAGTTATATTTTTCTTCGTCTTTACTATAGGCTACAGCCTGTATTATCTAGATTTTTGCTCAAAGTTATGAGTGACGATTGAGCCTTTACTTTTGGCAATCTTTACTAATTTATTACCATTCTCATTATACGTTTGTACTGCTGCTGTTTTATTCTTCCCATACATTCATTTATTGTCTATATCTTACGTTGATTTCTGATTTCGTCCCTTCTCGCGTGATCTCTTCTCATTTTCCTCGCCGTTTTTCTTAATTTGTCATCTCTGTAGTTTCCATCATTTGCTTTATTCTAGATGTTCTTGCTCTTGCTTGCCATACATACGTTAATACCAGCCTTACTACGCTTCTGTATATCTGCATCTTTGATTGTTTGCGTAGATCTACAGAGATTTTCCTGATTGAGTTATCCAGTTCTATAAGACAAAAGATTGACATCAGATTGACAAATGACATTAAACCATACACAAACAGCATAGCATTTTTTTATTCGATAGCCTGGCAGCTATTGCACTCCCCATGTTTAACCATCTACCGTCATATATCTCGAAATGCTTGCTTAACAGAATTTGTAGGTATATAGTACAAAGAACCTGTTGAATTGCAATTTCAAAATGTATGCAAGAGTTACAACTGCACAACATATTCCTAACATTCCAAGACCAATTTGCTCAGCAATTTTCTAATAATCGTTTTGTCACGTTTGCTCCAAATTTAAAAATCGCTTGCATTGGAAACAACATATTCGTGCACGGCCTGCTTGGAAACGGAAACGTTATGGAGGTGTTAGTTTTGATTAATGGGTGAAACGC
This sequence comes from Limonius californicus, assembly GCA_014611495.1. Taxonomy (NCBI): domain Eukaryota; kingdom Metazoa; phylum Arthropoda; class Insecta; order Coleoptera; family Elateridae; genus Limonius; species Limonius californicus. The sequence goes on along the minus strand of JABXWE010020008.1, from coordinate 18,815 downwards.
TTGCCGGTTGGCCCAAACAAATTTGCAGAAGAACGAAATGTCCAGAAATGAATTCTTAACTTATTTTTGTCAAAACTAGACAGAACATTCCTTTGCGTAGGAACCATAAGCTATTTATAGCACCTCTGGTAAAGGCATCGAATGACCGCCAACACGATTCTTCAGCTTCAACTCCTGGTTGACACATTGCATAACACTGTTAGATCGCCACGCTTGATAGGCAGCATTCCGTCTGCTAATTTCGAGCTTGTGTGGTAATAGGCTGTGTTGCATTTGCCCTAAAATTAGCAAACGTTCACCCGATATAAGTGTATAATTATATCTCCAGTACCAGCCGCAAAACGGAGATCGAAAGATTTTCATCAAATATAATCGCCGACGTGCAAAAGTCGAGGAGTGTGGAAGACTCTGAAGGAATGGATAGGACAAACGAAAAGGTGAAGAGGTAATAAAATGCCTTTAGGAATCGACCAAAAGCGTACAACACGTCAGAGGTCAAAAGACAAAGAAGTAGGCTGGATTTATTACGTTTTTGTGCTCGAAGTTTCTGCTTTGTAAAAAGAAACAAACAAGGTAACTCTTACTTATCTAATCTACGTCTAGGCGGCCGCCTGGAATAAAAATGAGGATAATAGAGGGTTATCGTTTCACTAAATTGCCTAACATGGGTATGGAAAGTTACCATTCCAACTCCTTAAAGAGAAAAACGGCGACCGTCTTATAACTAGCCCTCGAACAAAACGAAGCGTCCTCTCGGACTTGGTAACATAGACCATAAATAATACATTTCTAAACGCCTAAATTTAGAAGTTTTCAAGTATCCTTTGCCGAGAGAAAGGTTAACGGTCTCTAAAACTAGATTCGCGGTGAACCAAAACAGGTAACTGAGTAACCTTGTGTTGCATTAGTACATTCTAGTAAATTGTTTCACGCTCTTTGAATCTGTATATCTCCACATTGTGGGAAGGCGGCCAGCATAACAACGATAACAAATTACGTTTTGTAATCCTGCTCGATCGTGCAATACTTTTGTGCTTGCAAAAATGTTACAAACCCACTTTAACCCACTTCTTTAGAAATTTCCAGCTAGAGAGTTTATATAAAATGAATACAAATTATTTTTTTCTTCCTTCGCTGTTTAATAGTTCAACCATTTGGAGATACTAAACAGGCTTGCATATATCTATAATATAAAGCCATTTTAAGTGCTGGACTTGTTTACGTTGAAGTAACCTTGAAAAACGTTGTTTCAAGGTAAGGTAATTATTAAGAACTCGATAAAAACAGTTGGGTGCATTGAAGTGAATAAATTCAAATCTGTGACCTGGAAAAAAGCTGTATATTTAGCTTTCTTGAAGGGTAAATTAAAAAAAATAGAAATATGCTCGCTAGGGATAAACATTTGCAGTGATTTTTAAAGCATCGTATGAAGGTAATGTGATGGCGGCGATAGGAAATAAGAATTTTTTCCTACAGCCGTTGCTAATTTTTAAATCTCATCATTATATCGTATATATGATCACCATATTCTACCGGATTTACAAAACTGATAAGTCATCTTCCTTTTTTAAACCGCCATGTCTCCAAAACTTTTTTTGTCGATATTTTCTAAGTATTTTCCTAATGTTGTTGTATGTCCCTACCACTCTTGCAATTATATGTGTATACGCTAGGGTAACTCTTTAAGTTTCATCATGGTACTATACAGCCAGTTTCCCACATTTAATGGTCACCTGCCTATTTCACAATTTTCCATCACCTTCTTTCCTGGCACCTCATGAGAACTTTCATTCCCTTGTTTCTAAAATCTTCTTGACGGTGCTTCTAGGTTTCTTCTCATCACAAGCATTCGTAACTGAAGCTCGTGCTCCCATTTCGTTACTTCCAAAACTGTGAAATCTTTTAAGTTGAATTAGAACATAGATATATTAAAGATATTAATTCAAGGTCAGGGAGTAATTGGGTACATTTGAAGAACTATCGGGTGTATTCCATTCAAGTTCTATTGTTTGTAACTGTAATTGCTACTAAGAGAGTTTATATAGGTTTAAAACAATTAAAAAATCTTTACTTTTGCTTCTTCAGATGTTTCCTCATTGTTTAAGAAACACAAATCTCCATAAACAATCTTCAAATATGTTCATAACCAATTGTTAACAGATGAGCCGTTATATATTTTTCCGGTAACCATTAAGGTAGATGAGATGTCTCTCCGTTTCTGCTACTTCTACATCTTCTTCTTCTTAAAACCATATTTGTGTAACGTTGCCTTCCTGAAGTTTATGTATATTAAACACTTATTTGGATGTATGGATTGAATTTTTCAATTTAAACACTTCTTACAGAATGAAAACAGTAATAAATCTTACTGAATTATTACTCAAATAAACATCGCTGTTTTCAAAATGAAGTCCTTAATACTGTTGTATGAGCTGCTAAAATACTTCAGATAGTTGCTTAAATTCGTCATTTGCAGATGGCTGTGCATTTTTTCACTTGGAATTAAAATTGTAGTATATTAGTTTTGGGTAACCTTGAAAAATCTTTATTCGAGGTTGTAAGACTAAATATTTTATCCTAAGTAGCTTCTCCCATTCCTGCTATGGGTCCTTCTAAAGTACTTCTGATAAATACTTGGTTTCACTGTTTGTACAATGTTTCGCTTAAATAACTTTGAAAGAATTGCTTCAAGGTTACATGCTTAATAGGTAATCTATACTAATAGATTAAATACATCATCGTAGGAGGGTCTTTTTCGCACCGGGATATATGTACCCATCAAGCCTAAATTCTCGGGAACAGCTTCAGACATGTACGTTGTGCACGCATAAAGTCAACACAAAAACAGTCAAAACCCCACAAGCAATAGTACATTACTACAGTAGCAATGCAATTTTTACGTTTCTATTTACAGGGATCGGGTGTCTCCCCGTAGGATCCCGCGTCGCATCTAGTAGCTCACCTTTGGCAGCATGCCGGGACCGTCTCTAGTAGTTCTCGTTCAGGGTGGGGTGTTCTTGACTGGACCTTTTTAAGTAGATGTTCACTGTTGTACTTAACCTGTAACGAGTACCGGGCTACTGAATGTTACCACCGTGTCATGGTGATCACCAAACGACCTCCGACGGCCGCCGTTTACCACAAGGCAAAGAGTGAGAGACAGGATCTCCACAGACCACTCTGCAATTCAATGTTCAATGGAGAGATCACTGACTGGTCAACCAGGTCGAGGTCAAGTCGAGTGATCACGCCCAATCACCGACCCGTCAAACATTAAGCAGCTTAAAACTGAATCCTGGTAGGCTGCTCTCACCTCTCAGGATTCTTGGTGAGGTTGTAAGGCCTCAATCATAATAACACATTAACTACAATTACTAACAGTACTACATCAGCAAAAGCATTATCTACAAGCTTCTTCCAACAACTACTCATCTCGCTCAACTCCACCACCTTGCAGGTAGCCCAATTATTTCAGTGCGTTTATCAACAAGGCAACACACATACAGTTCATTCACTTATACTGAACACGCGAACTCTGAACCCGTCTAAGAAGCCACCCCTGTGGCCACTTTAGATCGACTTCCCTATTTTTTTTCTAAATGTTACCTAAAAACACCGCTCTGCGGCTAGTCTCGGGCCTTGGAAATGCATAACCATACACGTAATATATTAGATAAGGGGGCTAGTTAACCACAACATTTAGAAAAGGCAATGGTTATATCAAAAGATCCCATCCGCTGTAAGCTGGAAGTAGAAAGGTCAATAATCGAACAGGTTACGAGTTTTAACTATTTGAGAGTTGAGTAGTAACAGAGATTTGATCACGGAAGTCCAACGACAATCAATAAAAGCAACGCAGATAGCAGGATGCCTGAGAAGCATCATTTGGAACAACAAATACATGAGGACAGAAGGCAAAGTTAAAATATACAAAGCAATGGTTAGACGGGTGTTAACATATGCGACAGAGACAAGGACCGAAACAAAAAGAATAAAACATAAAATGAGAACTACAGAAATGAGAGTGCTACGTTCAATATTAGACTTAAAGCTACAAGATAGGCAAGCAAACAACAGCATTAGAGAAAGATGCAATATACAAGACGTAGTAAAATGGACCAAAAGAAAGAAAGAGTGGAATGACCATGTAGACCGAATGGATCGAGGAAGACTGGCTCGAGTTTGTAAAACAGAACGACCAGAGGAAAAGAGACCACCAGGACGTACGCCAATGAGATGGGCACAGAGCTAGTTATCATCGTCGACCGAATAGAAAGATCAAGCAAACAGGAAGAAATGCCTAGCTAAGGGAAGAAGAAGAAGATTTAGAATAGAACTTGTACACGAGCATACAATAATTAATGTAAACGAATTTGTCCAAAAATATTATTTCTGCATGATTGTCACCAGTTTACCTTTGTTGTGACCTTGAAAGTAGCACTTCCACCTTAAGGTAATTTCTTAAAACTGAAAAAGTCACAGGGTGTTTGTAAATTTTTTACAAATAAAATCTACAATTTATCCTTACCCTTTGAAACAGCCTTATTTCCATCGTTTGGAGAAAAAGAAACACTTTTGGTATACGTCCAATCTAAATCTCTTTGAATCTTGGGTTACATGCTACATCGCAGATTTATTTATGCTAGTGTTAACATTGTCAATATTACAATTTACTTCTAGAGCAAATGGTTGTAAAGGCAGACAAGCTACAGGTCGCTGCTTACCTGATAATGCTGAATGTAGTTCCCAAATGACGACGCGGTCTAAGCCGAAAGTAAATGGTAATATTGACAGTTCGAGAAACCGCGAAAGCCTCAAAGAATAGTGTAAAGATTGTTTGCTAAATGTTCTATAAAAGAATTAATAGAGTCTATTGAAAACATTAAATACGGTTGTTGTGGCCTTGTAAATGCTACTTCAAGGACACAGCAGTTATAGGAAACACAATAAAAATTGACTATTTTCAATTTTTTTCCCAAGCTGCCATTAAATCGATACGTGAAATACATGTATAATGTATATGTCGGATAAGTTGTAATTATGGGTAATTGACATCATTCGAGGGTGTACAAGATTGTGTAAAAATGAAATTCTTACCGCCCTGACAAATCTGTACCAAAACCAAATGCTTACACGAATGAAACGTTTGATGAATTAGAATAACAATATGTACTTGATTGACATTGTCTTATGCATGTGAAGTCGTGTAAATTGCACACAATCATGTGAAAATAAGCTGGCAATGTATTGAAGTCTATAGAATTATTAGTGGTGACCTTGTACCTATATGCTCCTTTGACATACTAGTATGTACATATATGCATTCTAAGAATTGAAATATGATAACAAATTCTAGAATTTGATGAATATGCACTCGGTAAATTACAATTTGGAATACAGTTACACGTTAGCTTATTATTTAGAGGTGTGGCAAAGGTCGTTTTAATGTGTATAGGAATCCGATACTCGAAGGAATAGAATAGCAGTTTTGATTGTTAAAAGCTTTTTTTAGCAGGTAATTCAATTGAGATAGAGCACCTCTTTGAAATTCCTGCACAGTTTCTAGTGACCGGGTTTGTTGACCCTGCAGTTGGAGTAAGTACTGCGTTATTTTATTTCCTGTTTATTACCGTCTCCGTTTTCGCTCCGATATCAAATCTTTCGGCCGCGAACTTTCAGCTTAACGCAGACTAGAAACTAATAAAATATTTCGGTCGTGTGTTATGTGGGGGTCATAAATCATAAACATTCTGGAGGAGAGCAAGATGCGAGAGCATGTGGTGGCCCTCCGCAAAAAATCGGACCGAGCGGGTAAAAAATAAATATATCAAGCCGGGAAAGGCAAAATCATAAAATCGGAGAAGCAGTCTAAACACCGCGACAACTAAAATAAACTTGTACAGCGCATGCAATTTGCATCATCAAACCTGTTTCTAATGCGAAATCCGTAGGTCGTTGCTAGTTGCATCGGGCAGCCACGTGTAGCGGGCCGGTCCGCCAAGGCAAACCGGTGGAGCGGACGCATCCAGCCAAGTTCTGGCCCCTTGGCAGCCCGAAGGAGGCCACAACACGCCAGGACCACTGCACTTGATAATCTTTTATATTTCTACCTCGTTAGAAATTGAATAGGTTCACCTCGGCGAAGGATGCTGGACAGCAGATGCATCGCCTCTGTTTTTTCATGCTCTTTCATGGAAAATTTTTACTGCTTCAGCGTTTGAGCTTCCAAAGCTTAAACTGCAGCAAATACGAGGGGAGTTCCCAATGTTTCTGGCCAAAATAGTTCACATTAACAAGAGTTTAAAGAATATTGTTTATTTTTCATCGTCCATTTAAATTAACACTTAATACTTGTGGCTACCAGATTCCAACTTTTCTAGGTTTTTAAACAAAATTATTTTTCTTGGGACTCAAAATACTCGTTTAATGCTGCCTCAGAAACTGTGCTTTTTAATTGTTGGTGCAGAGTATCGGATATTCATATCAGCAGAAAGGATTAGGGCAGTCCTACAAGGTGGGTCGTTGACCTCGGAAAAGCCATATTTACGAATGACCTGTGCAAAAAGGCGTTGTCGAGAAGCAGTTAACTTTAGCATTAATTTTACCGGGACATTTTTTCGTGCAGTTACCATTTGAAGATGACATGATATTCATCAGGTATTGAGGTTTCTGGCTGTAAGTACTCAATCAAAAGAATTCCTTGAGTATCTCAAAAAATTGACCCAATTTTTTGGCTTGTAGACGGTTGGGAACGAAATCTCTTCTTCAGCTGAATAGATTCTTTTCGGATCCCACTGACGAATACCCGTTTCATATGAGGTGATAATGTGGTACCAAACAATTGCGTAGGGCAAGATTTTCACTGGTTTTTACTTTTACGAAATCGGGATGGTTTTTGGGCACCTACGTTGCAGACAAAGCTTTTGAACATGGAGTGGACTCAAAGACAACATCCTTAATAATTAAAACAAATCTTAGGGCTTTTTAACCATTACTAACACTCAAAATTTCTAAACACCTTTCGCAAAAATATTTGAAGGCCTCATCAATTTTGCATAGCGCAATTTTTTTAACATGTACACAGAATGGTCTATTAAACGAATTAAACATATGGCAATTGGATTGTTGGTTTTGAATGATTAAACGGGCAGTGTGTAATAATTGTTAAAAAATTGTGGCTGCTTCAATATTAAAGTCATGAAGTTCGAAAGAAATGACTCGCTATACGAGGATTGCTTTTTATATTTCGGGATTGGGCAACCCTAGTGCTGCCATCTGGCAACTGCGTCTGTATCGTAAAGCCTGGCATTTTTGACGGTACACGTACTCAGAATTTCATCAAGGACCAGTGTTTATCGATGGTTTACCGAATTCAAACGTGGCCGTAGTTCGCTCAACGACGACCATCGGGAAGGGCGTCGAAAATCGGTTGTTGTTCCGAAAAACATTGATGCGGTGCGTGAACTGATACTGCAAGATCGTCATGTGATTTATCGTGAGATTGAGGTATCCTTGGATATCAGTGGGACCAGCATACATTCAATATTGCATGAACATGGCATGACATCGTGACAGGTGACGAATAGTTGATCTACGCGTATGAGCCCAAAAGTAAACAGCAGTCGAGTCGACTGTATGGGTCTTCCAAGGCGAGCCAAAAAGTTGTTCGTGCTCGAAGCACTTCGAAGCAAATAGTCGCCTGTTTTTTTTTCCGGAAAAACCGTACCATTGGTGCAACGTAGATCGGTCAATTCTGAATGGTATTACATCCATTTGTTTGCCACAATTCTTCGGAGAAATAAGGAAAACAAACCGCCGAAGACGGATGATTCTCAACCAGCTCTCACACATCAGCTCGAACAAGTGACTTTTTGAGCACTCAAAACGTCGATTTGATAAGTCATCCGCCGTATATTCCTGATTTGCCACCCAATGACTTCTTTTTATCTCCGAACATCAAAAATAAATTGTGAGGTCAACGTTTTTCGACACCTGAAGAAGCGATTGATGTGTTCAAAATGCATGTTTTTGAAATACCTCAATCGGAGTGGAAAAAGTGCTTCGAAAATTGGTTCACACGCATGCAAAAGTGCATTGATCTTCATAGAGAATATTTTGAAAAACAATAAAGCTACTTTCGATGATAAACATTTGTTTTTATTCTTTAATCCCGAAATATAAAAGGCAACCCTCGTAATACTGATTTTCAACGTTGACCCACTGATATGAACTAAGGAGGAGGGACCCTCATCCAGCCATTTCTGAATACCACAAATTAGCGTATAGAATGTCATATGTATTCTGATTGCTGATAACAGGTAATACAAAAAAATCGATACCAAGAACGATTATTGCAGCACGATATTTTCGTCGTAGATTTTCTTCTGCGACGCACCTCTGCTGCCCCAAAATTCTAGGTATGCGTAGCAGATTACGTTACGTCGCGTCGTGTCACAGATATTTTGTGGTCGTGCGTTAAATTTCTTTTGAAGCAATGCCTACCAGCGTCACAAATTTGATGACTGTTCAGTGTTCACAGCACTCGTCTTCTATTTTCCCCACACAATGTGTTCAAAAGAAATGTCTAACTGTTATACCAATAATTACAGTTGATTAATCAAATTTTACCTGTGATAATAGATGAGCCCTCTCTAGTACTTTGTTCAAGGAATCAGATTGGAAAATGGTAAGGTTCAGGAAAAATATCAAGTTCAAGTGTTCCGGAGGGCATTTTGTTTCCTTCAAACTAGCTGTCTTACCAAAAATTCATTTTCATTTCCTGTTCTCATGTGTCCGATTTGTTTGAGCTTTAGATTTCTGTGATTAGGAACTTCAATGTTTTGGTTTTTGGGTTTGACTAGAATGGAATTTATTGTGTTATGTATGTTGTTACTCCGAAGAGGTGTCCTTTCGTGAGAAATAGCCTTCATGGATTACCCAAAATCCCTTTTTTTTATTTTAGTAACATTCCGTTTTGAGCTACTGGAAGAAAAAGTTAATATGCTACAATTTTTTAAGCGTACATTCATCCCAGAACCTTGGCCAGACTTAAATTGGAAGGAGGGCCCAAATGGATATGTTTCTGATGAAATTAATATTTACCTCGATTTTGATCACATTTCGACAAATATTTGAAGGAATATTTATAGTAAACATAAAATAATTGCTTAATTTTGTATTCGAAATACTGGTATAGACTTTATTTGGTTTCTAAAGATTCAAAACGTGCATTTTGAAGTTGCCATGTTTGTGGAACCGAACTGAAAATTTTTAATTTCATACTCCCAACTGTTAGGGGGGATCTTACGAGGGGCGTATAAACACTACTGAATTTTAAATGGAGTTGTAACGCTTCTCCATTTCATTTATGGAGTTCCTGGGTAAACAACCAGCGCGTACGATCAAAACTCACTGGCGGCGACAGGCAGGTGACATGCAACAGATAATAAAACACAGACTTACTGATCTGTAAATACATATAATAATAATAAACAGTTGTACTCACGGGGGTCTTCCAGCCCCCTGTTCCTGGATTGGAATTTGAACAGGATACGGAATCATATATTAATTACTACAATTATGCACATTTTCTAGTGCACCAACCTTCCAGAGGGAACCAGGCAACTGGACGATGTCTAGTTACACACTCTGTTATTCACAAGAGTCGCTGGGGGGCAAACCCCCTCAGCCCTATATGCGACAGGGAAAGTATAATCAGTGACCAATTCCCCGCATAAAAGTTAGTCCATACAATCCTGGCATAATCATTCGACGTAGGTGCCTTTTCAATGCCACCTCGGCCAACTGACTACCTCCCAAATGATTGCTAGGTAAATAATGATTAATCATGCCACACATATTATATACTCATATAGCTACTTATATTCACTACGCTACTGTTTCCAACAACTATTTACATAGACACACCAATTTTGTATAATAACACTAATAAGACCTAGTGCTTGTAAACCACATATAATAACAAGTAGACAACACGTAACCATTTGGGTAAGTACATTATAACACTTCATGGGATATAAACCATAAACTCGCCAGCGACGCCTCTGCTTATATTAGCTTATAGTGCCATTGCAGCACATATTTTTATATAAACACATAAATGGAAACACTAATGTTGCACTTTGCCCTGCTTAGAGGATAATCGCATCACAATCAGTTCGCAAACGTTATTAATTAGGTATTACTCCTGAAATATGCAAGCTTTCGCCTAGCTTCCAACAATACTGTCATCGGTAGACTGCCATTGCCAACCGTTCTTAACACCCTGCTGCCCCTTTCCCTCACATTCCAAAAAACACCTGGCTGTGCGTTTTTTAATTCTTATCGGATGTTATTGAGAGCCGACAGAAGCTACGTATAGTTTTGCAAATAGTTATTTGTTGAGCATACATTTAAGTAATATTCATACGAAACAAAAACCACTGCCTAACAAAACGCATACACGATTTTCTTCCCCTAAAATGTCAAATATTCAGCACTGAAATAACATGCAGTAATAGAAATAAAGTGTGGTGATAGCTCAGTTGGTAGAGCGTTCGCTTTCGGAGTACAACGTCGATTCTGGCTGGGTTTCGAAACCTAAACAGTACTATGCAGATATATAAAAATCTTGTTTGCAACCCATCATACACAATTTCTCAATCCGGCTTGCAACCGTGGGATCTTAATGCTAAAAACCTTCCCTGGAATTTCTGTCGTTCGAATTCGATGTTAAATTGTAGGCCCCCAGTGTTTCCTTCCTTAGCGCTGAGGAGAAACACGTAGCAGAGAAGAGGCCCAATAGTGGGACAAAATAGAAATAATTGGTACCTTAGTGAGACTGAAAATATAGGAGAATGTGATCAGAAATTGTAGATATAAATGTTGTCGCTTTGACATGCATAATATTTTTTTTAAACAATAAGTGTTAATTCTCCTAACCTCCTACTTAGAGAAAATCTAAGCACACCTGTAGTTCCTTTTGAATTTGAAGCTACCATTTGTGTTTACACGAACGTCGCTTCAATGTGTTTTCGTATTTAGCAGCAGCGTCTCAATAGTTAATGTTTACAACAAGAAAAATAGATAATTTGGTTTCATTCCAGGGGAGCCTAAATATTTTTCATAGGCAAGCGAGTGTATTCCTTTTCCTATCTCTCGAGGCATAGACCACTTTATCAGAACGCTGGGACGCGAACTGCTGCCAATATACAAAGCAATACGTTTAGTGTACAACTAAATTAATTGGTTACAGAGTTACATTGTTCTGATATTATGAAAAATAGATAAATCTTGCCGTTGCGATATGATGCATTTTGTTTTAAAGGACGGTATTTTTAATAAGATAAACATATATCTCTAAAAGGCCATATACTGCACTGCTTTGCCAGTTTTTATCATAATTTATTTCGCCTTACTGTAGTCTTGGGTATGCTGTCTACTAATTGAAGAAACAGTATGTAGAAACGTGGTATATTAACGGTGACTATAGCAAACACTAATTTTTGATAATTTTGAACGACTTTAACAGTCTTTAATTATGAGTTTTTTGTAGGTTTAGAGCGATATAATCTGGTATATTTCAATATTGAAATTGATTCGTTCACTTCAAAATCGTTTCTTAACCATTTTGCCGTAAATAACCAACAATGGTTCCTCAAATCCAATCTATTTTCCGCAAATGCTTAGAGAACACGCAGAAATATTTCGTTTGGAAGTTCAACGTTTTCCTTCCTTTTTTTCTCCTTTATTTAACATTCCCAGGTGCCTCGCCCTCGCCGCAATCAAAATGTCTTGAGCAGCTCTAGTTTGGGATTCATCGGCGGTTTCAAATTGAAAAGAGGTGGCCGTGCGTATGCGATGCGCAATTTGGTATGGCCGATTCGTTTGCTTTTTCGTTAAACTTTAAGCTGGCGGCTTACACAACCGAGGCTATCGATTTCCGCGGAAAAAAGAAAAAGGAGAAACTCTAATGTACGGCCAACGCCGCCAATTTTGTACGATAAACAAGAGATCACGGACAATTCGTGACTTCGTGCCATAATTTAGACGTATTACACTAAAGGCAATTTAAAAAATGTTAAAATGTTTACAACTTCTGATTAAATCTACTTCGTCACGTGTGGCGTTCAGTGCCCTTTGTTGACGAAATTTTGTTATTCGATTAGGTGACCTTCCTCATGGATATTCATAATAAAATGCATTCACGTCCACGCTTTGTTTGGTTTGACAGATATCTGTTGTCTTGCTGAATTCCAATTGTAATCACAATTTACACCATCAGATAATACAATTATTTTGTGGTGGCAGGTTGAATAACATTTCGTTAGTATTTCGTTTTCCTTATCAAAACATAGTCACCAAATATTAACATATTAGAACTAAAATTTAAAAAGAGATGTAATAAGTATAGCAGTTTTGTAATTAAGAGTATGAAATTGAAATAATTAACAATAGCTAAGAGCTCTCTAATCAAGCTTACGCAAATTACTATTAGATAAAGGGTCTGATAATCCGTAATTTTAAATTAGTGTCTCCTGTTTGATTTATGCCATCGTAAAAGTCCGGTCAACTGTGAATACGTAATAATTAACTTAAGCAATCCAACGTAATTAATTAAATAAACTTTTAAATAGGACTCCAAAGCCGTCAACGGTTGTATGAGTAATGGCGTCGCAAAATGTCTGCTATAAATGATTTACGGTGCGCCAGCGACTTATCATAACTTTTCCGAATAGAAAATGTGCCTATGGTCAGATACCTTGTGTTACTTCGTGGGAAATTTGGTTTTGCTGAATTCGGAGTTTCGCCATTCAGTATCTAAACATATTGTGTATACAAATAGTGCTCAAAATTTCATAGAGTTCGACCTGAAACATAAACGTCTTTAACTCATTATTATAATAGATGAGACTTATAACTTCAATTATTTGTAAAATCTGAAATAAATATCTCAAAATTGCTACTTACACTTAAAAATGTATACCTAATTATTATTGTACAGGGTGTATCAGAAATAGGTACAAATATTAAATCCTATGGTAGATTACAATATATAATATATGAAAAAACATTTTTTTGGCAATGGGACCCTTAAGATATGAGAAAATAATAATTGAAAATTTGACCCAAAATTGTTTGACTACCGAAGAATAATAACAAAAATTTGAGTTGAAAGGCATGTTATCCAAAGGAGAGTAAGATAGAAGTGCAAAAAAATTTCTTATCACCTGCCACAAACCAATACTACTAGGTAGGTCAGTAATTTCTATTCAGTCTGTTGTTGTTATCACAAGCCAGACAAGTTTTTACGTGTTTGTCACTTTGGATTTACTTTACAATTAGGTAAAACCTTCTACAGCTTAAATGCATTTTCTATGTATCATCAGCAGTTCTCTAACAAAATTTTATTTCTTTTTTAATTCAAAAAAATAAACTTAATGATTTTTGAAAAATAAGTAGTACCATTGAATTCCACTGAAGCCAATCTATTACTGGTTTAAATATTTGTACCTATTTCTGATACACGCTGTAGGTATATTTAGCGAAACCATTTAATTAATGAGCTTGTTTGCCTCTACAGAATTTGCATGTTTGAAGAATACGAGGGTTGCCGTTTATATTTCGGGATTGGGCAACCCTAGTGCTGCCATCTGGTCACTGTCTCTATCGTAAAGTTTGGCATTTTTGACGGTATACGTACTCAGAACGTTATGACGTACGAGTACTATTTGTGTTGTTTACAGTAACTTGAAAAATTCATATCGGCCAAAAAATGGAATTGTGAACATTTTCCCGCCATTATTTTTTACAACTTTCGACGTCGATTAACTCAACAACAGTGCATCGATGAACTTAATTCGATCTTTGGCGATGAAGCACCATCAAGGGCCAGTGTTTATCGGTGGTTTACCGAATTCAATCGTGGTCGTAGTTCGCTCAACGACGAATTTCGTGAAGGTCGTCCAAAATAGGTTGTTGCTCCAAAAAACATCGTTGCGGTGCGTGAACTGATACTGCAAGATCGTTATGTGACTTATCGTGAGATTGAGATATCCTTGGACATTAGTGGGACCAGCATACATTCAATATTGCATGAACATTTGGCCGTAAAAAGGATTTGTTCGCGTTGGATCCCACATAATTTGACAATCGCTCAAAACCAAGTTCGTGTCAATTGGTCGCCGCAAGAAATGCTCAAAAAATTCCACCGCGATGCTTCAAAACATGTGTATGACATCGCGACAGGTGACGAATCGTGGATCTACGCGTATAAGCCCAAAAGTAAACAGCAGTCGACTGTATGGGTCTTCCAAGGCGAGCCAAACCCAACAAAAGTCGTTCGTGCACCAAGCACTTTGAAGCAAATGGTCGTCTCTTTTTCCGGAAAAACTGGACATGTCTCAACCGTACCATTGGTGCAACGTAGAACGTTCAATTGTGAATGGTACACAACCATTTGTTTGCCACAAGTCTTCGGAGAAATAAGGAAAACCAACCCCCGAAGACAGATCATTCTCCACCACGACAATGCGAGCTCTCACACATCGGCGCGACAAGTGACTTTTTGAGCACTTATTCCCGAACATCAAAAATCAATTGCGATGTCAACGTTTTTCGACACTACGAAGCGGTTGATGCGTTCAAAATGCATCTTTTGGAGAGCGGAGTGGAAAAAGTGCTTCGAAAATTGGTTCACACGCATGCAAAAGTATATTGATCTTCATAGAGAATATTTTGAAAAACAATAAAACCATTTTCGATGATAAATATTTGTTTTTGTTCTCTAATCCCGAAATATAAAAGGCAACCCTCGTATAAACATTTATTTGACAAGTATTAATTGCAATACTTTATTTAATTTTTACCACTCTGTACATAAGTATAAAATAATACAATTAATTAAATATATGATTTTTACTTAAAATAGGCTTAAAAGTTGGCTTTGAAGCAAATTAGAATTACTTCACCTTTATTCAGGGTGAAATGCGAAAAGTAAGTGCTACCATTACAATTCACAACTACTGCTACACATATCCTAAAGACAGTACACACAATGATTCACGGAAGAGTCCAAGCCTACCATTCCACAGATAGGCAACCCGAAATACATATCGCAAGATACTGCGACATTTAAATTTTTATTGGTTGTATTATGCATCAGCAAAGCCTGTTTGAAATGCTTGACAGTGTACATACTTCTTTATTCGTGCCAGAAGCATTTGTATTATACTATAGAACGATAACAATAAAATCACTTCTGTAATAATAAGTTGCTATGCTTACTATTTTCATCCTCCTCCATAGTTATCGATCTTTTTGATTGGTTTGATTCCACACTATCTGCTTCCATCGTCTTCTATTTCCTGCCAGCCTTACTATTTTATGATATTTGAAATACTTAAACTTAGATAATTATTAATAAGACTTTGTTGTTTCCGTTCATACTAACTCTATTTAAGTTGACTGGAAAATGTGTCAAACATATCTAATAAGCATCTCTGATTGATAATACGTCACTAAAAATTGAGATATCGCAGTATTACGTTTTATGTGTTTTGGGTTGCCTATTTTGGAATGGCAGGCTTATACTCCCCTCTTAATCTCCCGGTATATAGTAGAATAGCTAACAGCTGCGCCAATATATAATGCGGCTAATTCAAAACTACGAACATTTGTATAAAACACAATATAATTCCTTTAATTTCAAATGTAGATTTTGAAAGCACTAGTAAGGTTGTTTTCTTCTTTACATTTTTAATATGGCAACATTACGTTTACTTGCTAGTAGATACAAAAAGTCGGTTAGGGTAACTTTGACTCTGACCATGATTACGTAAAATCAATGCAAATAAAAAACCAATAGGGATTTAAATAATCAAGCAACGATTACGGCTTAACGAATTTATATGTGTGCTTTGATGAATAGTTTTTTGATTGGGGCTGTAATTTTGCGTAAGTCAGCAGATGCCATCATCCTGGCATTCATGTAACATTAATAATAATAATAATTCGACGTAGGTGCCTTTACGAGGCGACCTCTGCCAGCTGACCACCTCCCGAATGATTGCTGACTGCTTATATTAGCTGATACTGCCATTGCAGCCCACGTTTATATATGAACACATAAGTGCGAGCACAAAATTAGCACTTTTTCTCAGCTTCTCAGAGGTTAATCGCATCGCAATCAGTTAGTAGGTGCGCAAACGCTATTAATTAAATATTACGCCAAAGATATGCAAGATATGCTTAGCTACCAACAACACTGCCTTTAGTAGTTTGCCCCGCTCTGCATTTTACACCCCACTGTTCCTGTTTACTCTTAACATTCCAAGAACCACTTCCACGGTCGGGTGAACTTCGTCACCCTCCCGATGTTGTTATGAGTTAGGAATATTTTTGTTAATATTCATTTGTTGAGCGTACATTTCAGTAATATTCACAGTAGCAAAAACCACTGCCTATCTACCAACCAATATAGTATATCAAAGTTCAAAACTTATTTTTCTGTCAATGTGTTTCTGTTTTCATTTAAGTTTCACAGATTTTTATTTAAACTATAATAGAGATTCATCGTACAGGGAAGAAAGAGAATAAAGAGGTAAGTCCAACGTAATTGGATTTAGACTTGTGCTTGTAATACAATCACAAAACAAAAATCTTTTCTATTTCAACTAAAGAAATCATATGCTTGCATACAGTTTTCTACGCCATAAATAAATTTTTTGTATAAACAACATTGTCTTTTATATTTATTATACTTTTATTTAAACTGCCTTTTAGCTTTATACAGTGAAACCTCTCAAGAGCGGACACCGACGGTTCCAGCTTTTTTGTCCGGTTGTGGGAGGTGTCCGCTTGTGGGATAGCTTAAAATAAACATAAAACATTTTAAAGCAAAATTTTTTTTTAATTGGAAGAAAACCGGTACATTTTGCCAAAAAAACTTAAACTAAATAATATAATATGTGCCTACATATATGTATGTATGTATGTACATACATATGTTGCTATTAAAAAAATTGGGCATCGTGTTAACATTACATTTTAAAAAATTCTGTAATCTTGGGTTGCTTCATTATTTTTTGTTTTTCTGTGAGCAAACGGGTTTGAAAATGGGATTCCAGATTTTTTAGATGTTGAAATGCCACAAAATCTTCTTGTGCAAATATTTTTAAGTCCTCGATCAATTTCAGCGCTTCACTATAAGATTTTATTGTGGAGATTTCAGTGATTATGCTACTTTCTTCCTCGCTTTCTTGCATAACTTGATCGTCTTCATTTTCTTCTGTATTTTTATAATCCAAATCATATTGCTCTTCTGTGGAAATTCCTTCATCTAAACTTACGAATTCTGTATCTTCCACTGTGTTACACACTGCTTTACAGTTTTTTAAAAAATTAGCCAGCACTGACAAGGGCGCGTAGTCCTCTTCGTCATATTCCTCCTCAGAGAGATCCGAAGGAGCCTCATTTTTCTTAAATCCAGCTTTAGCAAAGCAATTTTGGATAGTGCTCTGGGAAACATTATTCCAAGCTGTTTTAATGAAATACAGCGCTTCCAAAACGTTTATGGATTTCGACAATTCTGAGGCAGATGAAGCAGCATCCATTTTGGATAAAATATGTTTTAGAATTAAGTCTCGATACAAAAATTTTACATTTTTGATTATGCCTTGGTCTAACGGTTGGCATACCGAAGTACAATTGGGTGGTAGAAAACATATTTTTATATTTGCTAGGTTAATGTCCCGAGGATGTGAACCAGCGTTATCCAGAAACAGCAATATTTTCCTCTTCTGAAATTTCATTCTTCTGTCCATATCTAAAAGCCATTCCTTCATTATGTCACGGGTCATCCATGCTTTGGAATTTGATTTCCACGTAGCTGGCAAATCTTTTAGGGAAACATTTTTAAGTGCGCGTGGACGGGCGGCTTTTCCGATCACTAATAATTTTTCTTTTTCTCCAGTTATGCTAGCACAGAATAAAATAGTAAACCTCTCTTTTGACATTTTACCCCCAACGCATTTTTCTGATTTAAGTCCCAATGTTTTATCTGGTAGTGCTCGAAAGTATAAACCGCTTTCATCTGCGTTGTAAATATGTTCTGGTCTATATCCCAGAAGAAGAGATGGCAACTTTTGTAAGAATTCATTGACATCTTCTAGATTAACATCTGCAGACTCGCCTGATATAGCTTTGAAACTTATGTTATGTCTCTTCCTCCATTTTTGCAACCAACCATTAGAAGCACTGAATTATTCATATTTTAACCTGCAGGCTATTTTCTTTCACTTCCGCTTTGATCAGTGGTCCTGATACCGGGATGTTCTGACTTCTTACTCGAGAAAACCAATCCAGACATTCTCTGTCAATTTTTTCTGGAATGTTTTTTAATCCAACGAGTTTTTGCTGCAAACTATCACCAGATTGCCACATTTTACGACTCCGTCTCACAATTGCTGCCGCCTGAGTTTTCCCTATGTTGAACCTAAAACAGAATTAAGAAAATAATTCATCTAGACTTTGTTATTAATTTCTAGTTTAAGCAATAAAACTTTTAGCAACTTTGAAAGGAAATAACTTACTTTTCTGCTAACTTGCGCACAGATTAATTATCTTTTTCCGCAATATTTATCAGCTCCATCTTCTCTTTTAACGTTAGAAATTTTTTATTAGGCGCCATGATTAAATAAACATACGTTTCACTGCTCGCGGCACAATGTAATGAAAACTAAAAACGTATTTACTACAAACGAAATGAAAGGGATTCCCCGACGTTTATTATTGCACGGTTGCGCGAGAAATAATAC
>JABXWE010020005.1:0-13062 GCA_014611495.1 Limonius californicus | reverse complement strand
AAATCGATACAAATCAATTATCGCACCTATTTGTTTAATTTATCGGGATTTGGGAATGTTGGGGATTTCTACGGTATTTAATAGAAATAGGTACTTAAATCGATACAAATCAATTATCGCACCTATTTGTTTAATTTATCGGGATTTGGGAATGTTGGGGATTTCTACGGTATTTAATTGAAATAGGTACGTGAATCGATACAAATCAATTATCGCACCTATTTGTTTAATTTATAAGCTAATAACTACTCTGATTGAAACCGATTTATATCAGCCAAAAACCAGATCGTTATTGCTATTATTTATAAGTCAACGAAGCCGATACGAATCAGTTAAGTTGGACGGTCACATATTCGTATTTACGTGTAATAATCAAGCCGTAAAACCTACAGCTAAGGTTTAAAACTTTATACGATTCGTAGACAACTCTTAAATCATTTACGGGAATCAAATGAAGGATTTCGGAGCTAATTTGGTTCAGGCGGAACTGTAAGACTTTAATGTAAACGATAAATTCGTCGAACGGCTTTATGCTTCAGAATAATAAATATTTATACAACCTAAAATATGAATTATTCTCGGCCAGCAAACTTTAACGGACATGCAGTCGGATTTAACAAAGTTAAATTATTTTAACTTATTAGAACAGAATTACAAATATCCTACACTTAGAATATAAATAATTTTTACTTTCGAAACTATCTCAAGGCACTGACGACTAAACTTGGTAGAACCAAGCAAGACTCATAATTAATTCTCAAATGTAATTGTTGATGGTTTTATACCAAACCCTTCGGAGATATATCTAGCTCGGTGTTCGTCGTTCGCCAAAATATACTGGAGGGGTTCCTACTCGTTTCGTGACTCGAAACACGGCGGGCGCTTTTTTCGAGAACTAATCACGCCCCAAAATTTAATTCGCAATTTAAGAACGTGATTTCGCGAAAACTTTGTTACATACCTCCTCCCCTTCGGGGAAGTAGGAATGTGGGGTAGTTATGCTTCATTAAAACCCGAGGGCAGTGGCTTCTGCTGCGGATACTCGTAGAAAAGTCCCTTCTCCGGTCGGAATTAGCTTTTTCCGCGAATTCTTCTTTAATCGCCTCCTCTCTTTATAGCTGAGGATGCGGGCTACACCGGCTACTGGAATGACTTCCTTTGGCGCCTCCTCGAATTCGGGAATGCTGAGGACGGGCATACCAACCGTTACTTCGGGACTGGTGTCGATGGAGACTGGAATATCCATCTTTATGGAGGCGGAATTGATGGGTTCGATCCCTAGATCGCGACTCGACATGGACTTCCAAGGACTGGTTACGGGGCTGGCCTCCCATGAGTCCAGGACCTGGTGTACCATTGGAGATGGCGTGTCGGGCGTTCTCGGGAATTCCGGCGTTTTCGGATCTGGAGAATCAGGTTCGGTGGCCTTGGCTACGGTTTCTGGTGTTTTAGGCGAATCCCCGAAGAGTCGTGACATCTTCTGCACCAGCTGATCTTCTCCACTGACGATCATCTTCACCGGGGAAGAAGGAGGACGTATTAATCCTTCCACCGGGGCCAAGATTACGGCAGGTAACGGAGTCCAGGTGGGTCCATACCCATGGGGATTCCAAGGACGGATAACGGTCTTGGACCTCTTTTTCTTTAGGACAAATGGCCATGGACGGGCACTTTTCTTGTTCATAATTGGAGCCATTCTTCTACCACTATTATGGACAATTGAACTCACCTGTCTCGCTCCGGACTCTTTATAGGGCGGCGGAGTGTTTGCCCTTCTTCTATTCTGCATCTGGAGGTAAGTCTGGTTCGTGCGCCGGTTTAACGTCCTTCACGTGAACACGACCTATTATCTTATTTGTTTCCGGATGTTTCAGCTGGATAATATAGGCGACCGGGTGGCGCAGTGGGCGAGAGTCCGCTTCGCAACCGGTTGACCCGAGTTCGACTCCCGTTGTGGCCCGAATTTTAATTAATTCGGGAGCAGCGGGAGTAACTCGGTAGCATAGTTGGGGGGGGTTTACAAGGGTGGGGCATGTTAGACTTGTGTATAGCGCTACGTGCGCTGATCCGAGGTAAGCGGGGTGGGATGAGAATCGTGGAGTTGCTATAGCAACTCCACGATTCTTTTAAAAAAAATAAGCTGGATAATAACCGGTGATAGGATTCTCGAAACTTCATACGGCCCGGAAAATTTCGGTGACAGCTTAGTCATGACACCCTGAGCCGCGTTGGACAACACATGTTCGCGTTTATACACTTGCTGACCTACCTGAGGACGATAAGAACGGCGACGCAGATTATAATGGTGACTTTGTCTAGTAAAAGCTTTTGCCAGATTGTCCTTCGCAATCTTAATTATCTCCTTCAGTTTCAGGAGCTGTTGGTAGTACTCGTTGTGTTGCTGAGCTTCCTCTGGGACGGAATCAGCTTCTGACAGGATAGCTAGGGGTTGTAGGACCTCTCGGCCGAAATTCAACATACAAGGTGAAAATCCAGTTGACTCATGTTTCGCGGTGTTGAGAGCGAATGTTACCTCCGGAAGCAGCGCGTCCCACTGCTTTTGATTGCCCCTCGTATTTTGGGCCAGCATTGTTCCAATTACTTTATTCATCCTCTCCACGGGATTGGCTTGGGGTGTATACGGTGGGGTGAGGCGGTGATGTATCCCATAGGCGGCGGATAAATTCTGAAACAATTTGTTTACATACGGTGTCCCATTGTCGGAAACGATCACCTTCGGGGTGCCCCATCGGTATATAACCCGTTCTCGGAAAGCCTGTATGACGGTTTTAGCGATGGCCCTCCTCAACGGTTGTATCTCCACCCACTTGGTGAAGCGATCTTGAAAAACGACTACATAGACGTTGTTGCGGGAAGACCTGGTTAACGGTCCAATTATATCCGTGCTGACTATCTCCCATGGGCCTTCGACTCGCGACCAAAACATTTTCCCCGCGGGTTGTTGCTGAGACACTTTGAACTCCCGACATGTTTGGCAGGAACGGACATACCTAGACACTTGCCTATACATACCGGGCCAGTAGTAATCCCGGGCTACTCGAGAAATGGTTTTCGCCACTCCTAGATGTCCAGCTGCTGGGCTGTCGTGACATTCTCGAAGGACGTCGAGACGTCGCGGTGTCGGGACGCTCATCTTCCAAGACGAATGAAAACCCTCGGTGAGCGCCGTACTTGTGCCGGGAAAACTTCTATACAGACGGTCTTGGTCGATCCTAAAATTATTATATTTTTCCGGTTCTTGTTGGACCTTTCTCATCATCCCCTGGTACCAAGCACATTGGTTAGGATGTTGAGCGGCTACGGCTGCGATCTCAGGTGCGGTCGGGACGGAATTCTCTTGCGACCGGGACAGCGCGTCTGCGACGTTGTTGAGAGCCCCCTTACGATACTGTATCTCGAAGTCATAGTGTTGGAGTTCTAAAGCCCACCGAGCTAACCTGGCGGATGGGTTGGTCATCGACTGAAGCCATTTCAAACTGCGTTGATCGCTGATTACGGTGAACCTATAACCTTCAAGATACCCTTTAAATTTCTGGATCGCCCAAACCACAGCGAGGCACTCCAACTCTACTACGGAATAATTTTTCTCCGCCGGAAGTAACGTGCGACTAGCATACGCTATTACCTTTTCCACCCCCTCTTGGCCCTGGGTTAGAACTGCGCCTACACCGGTCACACTGGCATCTGTTTGGAGCACAAACGGAGCAGAAAAATCGGGACACACTAGAATAGGCGCTGAGGTAAGAGCTTGCTTTAAGATCTCGAAAGCCTGTTGCTGAGTATCGGTCCACTTGAATTTAATATTCTTTTTCAGCAACTCGGTCAACGGGGAGGCTATCTGTGAGAACCGGGGGATGAATCTTCGGTACCAAGACGCCATACCCAGGAAGCGTCGGATGGCTCTCGGACTCGTTGGGGTTGGCATGTCTTTAATGGCGGCTACCTTGTCGGGATCGGTTTGAATTCCTTCTCGATTGACTACATGCCCTAGGTACTTCAACTCGGAGCGACAGAAAACACATTTCTCGGGTTGTAGTTGGAGGCCGTTGGACTGCAAACGGGTGAAAACTTCCTTCAGGTTCTGCAAATGTTCCTCGAAGCTGTTTCCTATAATTATAATATCGTCGAGATAGCAGAAGGCTCGCGGTTCTAGGTCTGGGCCGATTATTCCATCAAGGAATCGTTGGAAGGTCGCCGCGGCAGCATGTAACCCAAAAGGCATGACCTTGAATTGGTACAATCCCCGTCCAGGTACTGTGAAAGCGGTAATCGGTTTACTTTCCTCGGAAAGTGGTACTTGCCAATATCCGTGTTTCAGATCCAAGGTGCTGATATATCGCGCTCCTCGCAATTTGTTCAAGATGTTCTGGATGAACGGAAGTGGATAAGCGTCGGTTTTGGTTACCTGGTTTACTTTTCGGAAATCTATGCAGAACCGGTATTTTCCGGTCCACTTCCTTATTGATGACGGATTGCATTGCGGGATTTCGGGGATAGTACCGCTGCTTGATGGGCTCGGTGTCTTCCTTGAGCGTGATTCGATGGTAAATTCTGTTTGTGGGACCCTTAATTGCTTTAAACTTACCCAACTCTTCTTGCAGGAACAAGTTCAACCTTTCTAGCTGGTCCTGGTTGAGGGGTTGCAGTCCTCCTAGTCCGGGTACATAGGGCTTTTCATTAAGCACCATGGGTACTCCTTGTACGGATATCTTCCTGGCGTGAGGCATCAGGGTGATTTGGGCGGCTGCTAGGAAGTCCATTCCCAGGATGACTTCGTTGCTGAGCGTTGGCACGTAATTCCAGGTCCAACGGAATTCCCCATGTCCCCAGTTTACTATAACATTATATGTACCTTCTGTATTAACTATACTACCATCCGCTAACTGTACTCCGGCTTGGGGCTTCTTGTATTTCGGGACTCCTACTCGGTCAAGGAGGATTCGGACACTATTTCCAATATATGATTCGGCGGCCCCGGTATCTATTAACGCGTCGAAATATTGACCGTGTACTTTCAGGGTTAGGAATAGTCGAGGATCCATCGCAGCAACGGGAGTTGGTAAACAGCGGGGCTTACATAAAAATTTACGTACGGTTGTTAACCATTGTTGCCATTCTTCCTTCGGGAGAGTGGGTCGGGCAGGGGCCTTGGT
Source organism: Limonius californicus (assembly GCA_014611495.1). Taxonomy (NCBI): domain Eukaryota; kingdom Metazoa; phylum Arthropoda; class Insecta; order Coleoptera; family Elateridae; genus Limonius; species Limonius californicus. Next base: position 7,888 of record JABXWE010020005.1, on the reverse strand, counting down.
TGGTGGGAACTGCCTTAGGGTTCCTACCGGCTTTGGTCGTTTCCCGGGCGTGGACATTGACAATCTCGTGACAGGACTCCAGTTTTTCCGCACCAGGAACAAAACACTTTTGCGGGGCCTCGGCATTGGCGTTTCCAGTGACCGGTTTGTCCACAGCGCCAACAAACGTTCATTTGACGGACGGCGGGTTGAATCGTTTTCGGGACAGCGGCTGGTACTTGCGATTGGTCGCTAACGTGTTCTGGGGGGGTTCCTACTCGTTTCGTGACTCGAAACACCGCGGGCGCTCTTTTCGAGAACTAATCACGTCCCAAAATTTAATTCGCAATTTAAGAAAGTGATTTCGCGAAAACTTTGTTACAACCGAGCACTTTAGAAGCACCACGAACGCCAAATAAAGAAAATTCAAATAAAGAGCTGATTCCTGGACTTCCAGCTTTACCTCGAGCAGATTCAAAAGTTAGACGTCCCAGAAATAAGTTACATTCATTTATTATTTCTAGCACTCCAGTTAAAGATGCTCTGGAACCAAAGCAAAATGAGAAACAAGAAAAAGAAAAGAAAAAGCTAATAAGCGGATTATAGCAGACAAAAAATAAGAAAGTTACACAAAAGGTGGTCAAAGACTAGAAAGAAAAAAACCTGAATTGAAGAAAACAAATAAAAATACAAAACGTCAAATTAAATTTGAGATTCCTCTGATTCCGCCAGTTCCACGGAAATACCCTATGTTGATACCGAGGATGACATGGATTTAGAAGTTGAAGACGATCACAAAACCTGTATTATATATGGGAATATAGGCAAGGACAATGAACTTTGGTTTCAATGTTTTGCTTGTAAACTTTGGGCACATGCTCAGTGCACAGAATTCTTCGATGGAAGCTAAATTTAAAAAATGGCATTGTTATCGCTGCGATAATTAATTAATATGTATAAGAATACTGTTCATTCAGTTGTGCGTATTTTGGATTGTTTCATTTTTTCTTAATAAATTGCCTTATTTCATTTTTATAGTCCGTTTTTACATTCATATATATCTCGTCAACTTACTCACCTGACTTTTACAAGAAAAAATATGTAAATCAGTTAAAGTATGTACCAATGCAGTTAGTCTGCAAATATATAATTAGTCATGTATCCAGAAATCACTAAAATTAGGGATACAACCTTAAGTTCGTCAACTTAGCTTCCTCTCCCCTAACAGCATTGGATTTACAAAAATTACCAGATCCAGGGGTTAAGAAGTGGACATTTAACGACTACGGCAATAACAATCCCTACAGGTCTGCTATTTATTTGAATGATTGGTCTGATGTAATTACTGCCATTATTGTTTAGTTTGAAAACTCAAATGTGTAAATGGCGTTGAAATTGATTACAAGTTACAAACTTGCTGTATTTTACACCAATGACTATTTAAATGCATTTATTTCCATTCGAATTATTCATAAACGAATGGAGTTATCAAAAAATTGCAAGAGGTAACAAATTTCAAGGTAATATCAAACCATTGAAGAAATTGATTATAGTAGTCAGTGGCGTATCATAAAATAGTTAAAGAGGGAGAGAATAAAAGCAAAACATGTTCATGAACCTTAAAAACAAACCACGATGTACATCATTTTCCGTCAGGGTATTCTAGCACAGTTATTGTTGCTAAAAGATGTATGTATACCAAATTTCAAATCAATATCTCACATGTTGTCCAATATATTAAATATATTGAAATTTTCAACACCTCGTATCTTGAAAAAAAAGCCCTAAGAATATAATATGCTCATATGAACTTTTCTTCATAAAAATCATTGAGGAATCACCTGTTTAATTATTTTAGATTACTTAGGAAACAGCCTGTGCATGTATGTATACAGGGTGTGTTAAAAATGGTGGATAATATTTACATACAAGTAAAAAACATTAGTAACACTATAGTGTTAATCCTTTGATTATGGAGTTCTTAGTGACTAAACTTTGTAATTGATTTCGACTATTATTATAAACTTACATTTAAATAGTATTGACAACTCATGATTCAGCAAGTAAAATAAGTAATCAAATACAAATTTTACCATTTTGGTAATCAGTTTACTTAAAATTTATTAGTCTGTAACGATACAAAAGCTTTGCTGCTTGTACTTTTTAGAAGACGTTGCAACACTGCATTATAAACTGGAGTGTTTTTAGGACTTTTAATATTAACATTAAATAGATATAGTAGGGACAACGAACCAGTTTATGCACGTCATCAATACACTTTTGCAGGGCCATTGACCGCTAACCCCAAAGAAATAAAAATAAGATTTTGTTTCTGTAAATAATTCGTCGAAAAGAATTATTTTTGGATAAACTTTAAAAATAAAACCATGTATTTAATGAATCTGCTAATATTTTGGAGCTATATCGATTTATAACAAACAAATTGATTTTTATTGTCAAATTTTCCGCTCTTAGGTTGGTCTGACATTGTACTTTGTTTACATATCGTTTTTATTTCTACCCTAACTTATATTGTTACACGTGGATTGTTAGATGCGCTTTTTCGTTGTTATTTAGAACTTATTTGTTGCGTTTACGTGTGTTGTGCGTTGGGAATAATGCCGAAAGCGTTGCGCAAGTAGTCGAAACAGCTTAACGTGCGATTTCTTACGCCTAGTTGGTTAGCATTCATATTTTCTATACAGCGTTTTGGTTTGCATATATATTTTTGACTAATTCAGTTTTGGCCTTGTAAAAGCTTCGTGTCATCTACTCCGAGTGTTTCAGATTCAAAATTTGGTGAATTTGGGTTTCCGTTTATAGGATTAATATACAAGTTCTTCTCTCTCTCTCTTCTCTAGTCATCTTTAGTTGATGTGATTTCCCGGGAGTTAATCCCAATTTGAGTGCATTTGTTTTGGGAGAGTTTATCGCCATATAACATCTTTGGTAAGCTTTGGAGATCCAAATTTCTCTTTCGTTTCTAAGACAATTGAAATTATTTTAGGCGAGAATTGGCTGGAACTAGAATTACGAATATAACAGTCATTTGTGAAACCTCGAAGAGACCCTGTGGGTTCGAGATAAAAGCGTTATCGACCGCGCAGCGAGACGGAACAAATGGACTTCAAGATAGGAAATTTCAGGTGTGTCAATACTTTAACAGTCAACTTTCAAATATAATTACAAGAATACGAGGGATTATGAAAAAGTCGTAGTTTACAACATATAGTCAATATAAAACTTAGAGTAGTACAATTAAAGTGATAATCAGACTGAGTAATCTTAATTAGAGAATGGTTAAGCTTCACTGACCTTGTATTTTGTACAAATTTGTAATAGTTTTCATTGATTTTCGAATTAATTGTTATATGGTCAACAGTATAATTTAATAATAGTTTTATTGGTTGCAATTCAGTTAGTAAGGGGGAATAGTGCGGAAGTTTTATTCTTAAATAACAGATAGTCGACACCGTTACCATTATTTAGGTAATTATATCTGGGTATTTAATTCGCGAGGCCTCGAAGAATAGAAATACTTAGCGAGAGTAATTTTGAACTTCATTTGGATATCTTTTCGCATTATTGCGTTCCCGAGTTATTAAAGAATTTATGGTTTGGGTTATTAATTTTTTTATAGTACTGTCAACCATAATTGTTTAATCACTGTTACCTACTTATAATCATAGCTTACTGAAACTTTATATACCTATATTTTATTCCATCGTTGATGTTCCAAGGGACAAGGTTAATCTTTAGATAAATTGAAGATTGATAATTTATGTTGTGTTTTATTGTGTCTTGGGGTAACATAATTTATTTTGGAAACATTTTGAGCAATTACCGAAACAAGCTATGTCCGATCTCCAGGAAGGTTCCTGTTTACCTCGTGTTACTTTCAAGGACTAAGGATTTTAAACCGGTGGCGCCTAGGCTTATCAAAACCCCCTCTTCTTCGACTGTAGCTGGTCGACCCTTGTCCGTGATACCTGGACCTTGCATTACAAATAGTAGATTCGGTGTATTGTTTTGATTTAGGATTTTAGAATTGTCGCCGAGGATTCGACTAGGCGTTACACAGCTTATAGCCTCTCTAATAAGCTATTTTTAGCAAGATCGCCACAATGGAGGGCATTTGATTCCTGTAACTGCTGTACAAGAGGTATTTTACATTTTGGAATCAATGTATAATTATTGTATTATTACATTATAGTGTTTTATTTATTATAGAGAGCTGCAAATGCCTTGCAGTTAAGTTTACCAACCGTTAGTTCGATTTCACAGACGGTAAAATCAAACGAACTCATCAAAAGCCCGAAGCGGAAAAAGTCAAGAACGAAGCCCGTAGTGGACATTGGCCATTTCGATCAGGTAGCCATGAAAAATGTGGTTTATGAAATGTACCAAAACAATAAGTGAATCATTTACTTTCTTTTGCTGAACCTTGCATGAGAATACTTTTTTCTTAGAACAACATATTACTCGGACGTCTCTATTGCGAGTTTTGAATGAAAGAGATGTTTTCAAGGGAGGAATATCTTCATTAGGAAAGGTCCCGAAAGATATAGGATTCCGCTGGCAAAAGGATGATCCGCACAGAGGGCTCATTGAGTTGGATCATATTGCTTTCCCCAGAGTGGAGTTTTTAAGGAAGTACATTAGAAATCTGTGACAGGAAAAACCGTCACAATTTGTATACTTAGATGAGACGTGGATTTTTGAAAATGGCACTGTTTGTAGATCATGGCAAGACGATAGTAAAAAAAAGCGTTAAAGAAATAAAAGTGGATGGAAAAAGGTTAGCATCTTAAGTTTAAGAACTGTATTTTAATAATATTATTTATCTATTTTCTTAGATATATCGTGCTTCATGCTGGCAATAGAGATGGATTTATTCCTGGTACCTCATTGATATTGGGGTAAGTGTAAACATAATCAAATTTTAAGGTTATATTTGTCATGTGAAGCAATCAACATAATAACTTATAATTTGGACTAATCTAATATTTTAGACAACACAACTTTATATCTTACTTACTTTTAACTGGTTAAAATACACTTTCATAAATTTCAAGTTCACCTGTCACCACAACAACTTTCACTTCTAAAAATATGCTTGAGAGTGTTGCCAACATAAGTTGGGAGAAAGTGAACCTTATTTCTTTGTTCGGTTAGTAGACATGTTTCATGCGCTATCTGCCAGATGGAACCTTTATATCCATTATACATTTTCTTGGAATTCATTGAACTAAACGGTCAATGTTTTTAGGTTCCACTATAACAATGGCCCACTATTTCAAGCGCCGCCTTTGCGCATCTCATCTTCCATGAGATTTTGTAAGACCTATACCTATATCTTCTGTTCCGGAATAGGCAATTGCAATGTAATTTGATCTCCATTGAAACATCGTATTGACGTCCGTTGTTTCTTTTGGAGAAAGAGAATAAATCTTTATATTTTATTTACATGTTCTACAGAAATAATTGAAACATCAAATAATACCGTTTCTATGCTCAGATTTGTACTCCATTTTGCCCACTGAACATTTTTTGTCATGAAGAGTTAATTTCCTACATTGATCTGTAAATTTACACCTTCTGTTTCCTACAACCAACCTTTACGTAAAATTTTGTTGGTCATAATGTATAGCGAATACTTCAACAAAAGACAACTTACTGAATTCTTATTATTTCATAGTAAGTAAATTGAGATAAGGTCGAAGTTACAAAATTTTTAATTTCAGCTTATTTGCTCTCTGAATTGAAACTACCTTGGCTTCAATGGGTAATACACTATTCTACGAGTCATCTTGTACAAAGGATCGAAAATAGTTCAAATGATCCAATAACTTGGCAAATTACATAACCTAAAAGAATATTAGGCATTCCAACGACCTGTCAAATTAATCCAATATGGCGGTTGCTGGCACACAAAAGTAGAGGACGTACCGAAGTAACCTATATTTCTTATTTTTAAGTTATGTTTTTCTTTGGTTTTAAGTACGGAGAGGCAATTTTTTGTTTTTTTTATTAAATAATATGCCTGTAACATGTATTGTGGTGGGCGTGGAAGTCGTGGAGACAGGGACAGGGTAAAATTCTTTTCTATCCCAGCCGTGTTAAACCACAGATTTTTGACCCAAAAAAATGAATTATCCGAAAGAAGAAGGAAGTTATGGTTAAATGCAATCAAAAGAGAGGATCTGACTGATACAAAAATTAAATACCAAAGGGTTTGCAGCAAGCATTTTATTACTGGTAAGTCATGTGTTTCAAATACAATATGTTTGTAAATTTTATAGCAAAGAAAATACAAATATGTTAACTGGTTGTAGGTAAACCTGCAGCACTGGATGATGCAAATGACCCTGACTGGGTACCCTCGTAGAATATGGGGCATAAATCTCAAAGCGTTAATAAACGCTCTAGTGATGTTGAAAGAAAGCACAGAGTGGACAAAAGAAAAAAGAGACAAGTCTGTCATTCAGTATAGTTAAATATTTATCGTACATAAGTGTTATAGGCAAAGTCCATATAAAAGCAAAAAAGTAAATCTTACTTGGAAGAGATATTTGACTATACATATATAATGTGCTTACTGTATATTTTTTTCATATATTTTATGAAGTACTTTGTTTATAGGTGGAACAAGCTGAAGTTGATAGAAATATTTCTGTTGAAAATAATGAGAGTATTGAAAACAGTGAAGAACAAGCAACTGGCTTGGCAGCACAGACCGACTTAACAATGCAGGATCTTGACACCTTATCTGACCAACTCAAGTTTGCAGCCACAAAAATTGCCACTCTTGAAGCAAAGGTGGGAGAATTCACCGTTTGGTTTAAGGGACGAACAATCAAATAATGATAAATGGAAATATTATACTGGATTCACTTACGATACAGTAAATTTAATTATCTTTCCCCTTGTAGAGACATATATTCCTTCTACTAGTACCACTGTTCTGAGTCCATTCAACCAATTGATTTTGACTTTAATTAAGTTACGATTAGATCTTCATTTTAGAAACCTAGCTTTTCAATTTAAAATTGCTCGATCAACAGCTTCCACATACTTCATTAATGTAATAGAAGTTTTATATAAAAGACTGAAATCATTAATTATATGGCCAGATGAATCTACAAGGCAAACAAATATACCAATATGTTTTCTGGAAGCTTTTCAGAACAAAACTACAGTTATTATAGACTGCTTTGAAGTTTTTATTGAAAAACCAGCTTCACTTTTAAGTCAACAACAGTGTTGGTCTAATTACAAGCACCATCGCACTGTAAAATTTTTAATAGGGATAACTCCACAAGGCAGTATATGTTATATTAGTGAAGCTTGGGGTGGGCGGACATCTGATAAACAAATTGTTGAGGGCAGTAAGTTTTGTGATTACCTTAAACCAGGAGATGTTGTTTTAGCTGACAGGGGATTTTTAATAAAAGAGTCAATCGGTGTACTGGGAGCAAAATTAGTTATACCTGCCTTTACCAGAGGAAAAAATCAGCTCCACCCTATAGAAATAGAAGACACCAGACATATTGCACAAGTAAGAATACATGTTGAGAGATTGATTGGAATGTTAAAAAATAAGTTTAATATATTTAAAGGCACAATTCCAATAAGTTTATTAAAAAAAGGTAACAATGAAAAATTTAATACACTTGACAAAATTGTGGTTGTTTGTAGTGCTTTTGTTAATATTTCTCCACCCATTATTCCCCTATAAATTAAAAAGCAATTAGTCCAATTTTTTTGACCCACCCGATCTCTTAATAGGATAGGAAAGCATAATAGTTGCAAACTACTATTAAGAAAACTAATTTTGTACCTTAAAAAAAAACTTGTAAAACTGATGAATTATTTTTAATTATTACATATTAAGTTACAGTGTACATAA
>JABXWE010020004.1:0-18974 GCA_014611495.1 Limonius californicus | reverse complement strand
AAAAAAAAAAAGGATATATTTAGACTAAAATAAGTTTCTGTTACAAAGCATTTTTCGAAGTAAATATTATATGGGAAAAATTGAACTTAAACATTTAACACAAAAATTCAAAATGGATGCTACAAAGTGTACATTATTGTGCATGTTTGTTGTTCAATGTGTTGCCTATATACTTGCGCACTGCAACATTAAATTCTTCGAAGAATACAAAGAGTGATGTAAAATCATTACTAATTACTGACTGATTTTTACATAACAATTACAAAAAGATACTGTAATAGCAATGAATACTCGTCATTAATTAATACTAATCACAATAGTAATGTTTCTAAGAGATACACGGCGTTAATTAAAAAAGATAAAAACTAAACATAAAAAAAATAATTTTGTTTACTCTTGATAACAGTTTACCAAATTAAGTATAACAGTAATACTACACGTACATAACAAGTTATTGACAACCAGACTAACAACGTCTTTTCTATTTCTAGACGATTTTTAAATCAAATTCCTATCGTTTATTTTCTTTACAGTTTTAGGCAATTAGTGTTAATTTCTTATTGGGCCTAAGAGATACTTTAATAATATGTTAATTTAATACTGATATTCTGAAATACCTTCTGTATACCGTTATGAAGTTCTTAAGTTTCCGAATTCTACGCGTATTTAGAATATACTGTATTATTTTGTTGTTATTAATATAATAACAAAATTGTCAACTGTCAAATGTCAAATTTTCCCTTTTTTGAATGTGTTAAATAAAATTAATGGCTGACAAGTTTATATATTGAAGAATCAGATGACAACAAATACAAATAAACGGTAAAAGCCAAAGCAACTTACCATTTAAATAGCATTTTAATCATAAACAAATAAACGAATCTTTTATATTTAGGGATTCCCCCTCTTCCTATTGCTCATTGTAACAGCCAGCAGTACACATCCTCCATTATATACAAATATTTAAAATGTGAAGTCGATTTATATTTGTTTAAACTTGAAGTACATGATTAGTAACATGCACAAACGTGTAGGTATATGAACAGATTGTAATATGTATGGCAATAAAGAAACGTTTGCACGAAAAAATTCAATAGATTTCACTAAAACAGTCAAATCGAATATCTATTAGAGTTTGATCACATAAAAATGCACAGAGTCGCGTTTAGCATTACAAACAAACATAACGTTATTAGCTACCTACACATGTATTTTGGCAATTTCACAGCCCCACTACGTTGTCATATCTGTGCTAGTAAATACCTAATGATAATTTACAAAGAAAAGGGGCTATAATAGACCTTGTTCAGAGTCTTGTTAACCAAATAGAATAAACCGTTTTAGAGCTATCATGCACTCAGCAAAACTGATGCATTGTTAAACACTGTCCGTGTAGAATACATCCTGCAAACGTATTTTTTAATCTCTTTTGTTCCGTCACATTTTCCAAGTGCTTACGTAGTTTTTGCGCCAAATTTAATTAGTTAATAAATGTCTTTATTTTGCCAGCTAATCCTAAAACTTAGTTTCTCTGTGCAGCTTCGGATTCTTTATTCCTACATCATTTGACATCAAACGGAAGCATATGATTGATTGTGCGGTACCATTTCTTCATAATCCTACAGCATACCATGACTGTGTAAGTACGCGTTTTGATATTTTGTACATTATTTTCTTTTAACATATATTATACCAGTTTAGACTTTGACTTTAAGTTCTTGTTTTTAAAATTTTGAGCTGCATTTTCGGAATTACTTGGTTTTCAGGAACCGGTAACCATTTCATTTACATTTATGATAAACTACAAAAATCTATAGCTTGCGGCGTTTTGTATAATATATATACATAACGACGTGTGTCGCATACATTCAATATACGATCCTACATTAAGGTACCTTGAATTTCTGGATTTGTTACAAAACAGGGATTCATGTGCTACAGGTTTTTGTATCACAAATTCATTAGTAAATATATTGTTCGATGTATGTATGGAATTTTGGATATAATAATTTTTAAATATCTGTATGTGTAATTTCCTTCATGCGCATTACCATTTAGATTATAAATAGCATTATGTGAAAAATGTCTAAACGATTGAACCTCCAAACTTTAAAATCTATTGATTTGAAATACCCAGAATAAAAAATTCCAGTATATTCATAAAAACTTTAAAATTTTTCTGTTAGGCAATAACAATCAATTTTAAGCGGGAAAGGAAACGCGGATGAAAAGATAATTTGATAAAGTAATTGCGTTTGCTGTTAACCATAATAGCTATTTCCCTTATAACTTCCAGATTATATATAATTTCCTTGTTATCCAATTAAAAATTATTGTTAATAAAAATTTTCTGTGTGAAATCCCCGCTGCTGGAAACTTCGCGACCCTGTTGTTATTGAGATGAGCACCTTCTAGAAATTGAAAACCATTAAACTTTTTGATTTTGTGCTGTTAATATACACTAATAACAAGATCATTATAAAGACTGTTATGCATGAATATCACGTTTACATTTATTATCATAGCAAACCCAAAATCAAGACCGCCCCGTGCAGTGTGTAGGTTGTGCCCTGCACAAAGGCGCCTGCTGAGAAGGGGCGCCCAGTAAAACCTTACTACATAGATTGCATGATTTAAAATAACAGTAAGGCGATAAAAACGAACAATAAACTCAACAACCGTAACCTGTTCTTCAAAATTAAAAGAATAAAAAAACGTTTGCTATCAACAATGCCTGAAGAACGTGTTACCGATTTATCAATAATATCAATACAAAATAATATTATGGATACTCTAGATCAGTGGTATTCAAACAGGGGGTACGCATATTTCATGAATAATGAAAGATACAGAAAGCCATTCCTTTCCAGACCAAACTTGTATTGGTTTCTATTTCTAGGGTTCCCCACTGAGTAGCAAAGTAATTCCCACCTATGCCATAGACTCTACTAATTTGTAATTGTTTTACTACCACTGGACAAAGAAATTTTCTTTTAATTATTTATTAAATGGATTGATTCTTCTGTTTAGCATTTGAAACTGGTAATTTAATTTATTTTAAATGTATAACTTGAATTATGCACCAAAAACTTTGGGGGTACAAAGAGGGATGAAAAAGTGTTTCTAGGGGTACAGGGTGAAAAAGATTGAATATCACTGCTCTAGATCAGTGGTTTCCAACGTTTTTCGAGTCGCTACCCCTTCTAGGACAGTCCAAGTAATTCGCGACCCGTGCTACTTTACATGAAAAGGCGTTTTTAAGACTTTTTTTAAAATAAAAAAAAACACAAAATATATTTCTACGAATTCTAACAACATTTATGTTTAATCCGATGTCTGGGCTTGCTTGTGAGTGGCAAGTTATAATCAGTGTTGGGTAGTATCTAGATCCTAGATCCGGGATCTAGATCCACTATGTGGATCTAGTATCTGGATCTAAATTCTTTTTACACTAGGATCTTGTATCTGTATCTAGATCATAATTTTCTGGATCTTTCATCGTTAGATCCAAAGATCTGCTACAATTTATTTCTTGATTTTTCTTTTGTGGACTTTAAAAACGCATTAAGTAATACTTCCTATATATTTAAAGTATGTTTATGTATTTTAGGAAATGTCTTCTATTCTTCTTTAGCAAAATAAATTATGTACGTACGTGTTTCCAGGAAGATTGCAGTTGGGTTTTACTGGTTTTACCTACCCATTATGCACTAAGCGTACCTGTATTTGAACAATTGTGCAGACGCAGACAGACGCCTGGAATTTCCTGTCCCTCAAATGTACCTGTTGCGAGGTAGCAAAAATACTTTAGTTATTTTATTACTTATTAGGCAGACTAGATAAAGCAAGAACAGAAATTTTTCGGTATTTGCGTCACTGCTGTCATTGGGGGTAGAAGGATTTCAGCCCTCCGATATTCTTTTTTTAAAAGAACAAATTTTTTTCTTACAAAACCTATAACAGTTGCAATAGACATTTTACAAAATGAAAAAACCTGTCACTTAGGAACTGTTTTACCAACACTTTTTAAAATTAAAAAATCATTGGAAGCTATGCTGGAATTACAATTCTCTTCAAAATTAAGAGGATGTTTGCTAAATGGATTTCAAAAACGTTTTGCAAATATAATGGATATAGAAAGCTCCCACAGTCGTCCATACTTGTTAGCTACAATTTCCAATCCAAAATTTTTAAACTAAGGTGGTTGGAAATTACTTCGTTTAAAGATGATTCTGAATTGTGCAAAAGTGTATTGAAACGAAAACTAGAAGAGTTACAGTTAGTACTGTTAGGAGAATCTCAAGAAGATTATAATGAAACAACAGAAAGTCACGTAAATTCCGAAAAAGAAAATTCCTATCATGAGGAATTCTTTGAATTTTTAAAAATAAATAATACGCAGGTACAAACATCTACATTGCAGTGTACAAACTATTTTGAGAATCCCGTAACAGTTACATTCAATTAAATAAGTATCCGATAATAAAAGAAATTTTCTTTAAATTTAATTGCATACTGCCTTCTTCTGCCCCCGCCGAAAGAATATTTAGTACCTACGGGTGGACAAATTGTAACCCCTGGTGGAAATAGGTTAAATGACGAAATTTTCGAAACGTTGTTAATTTTAAAAGAAAAGAAAATAAAATTCAATAATTAGAATTATGTAACTTTATAGTTAATAAAGTAACTTTTAGTGTAGCGTAGCGTATTATTATTGTATTGTAACTTGTAAGTAGTGTAAGTTTGTAGTAAAGTTTTTTTCCCGTTAATTATATATTTATTTTCTTATGTTACTGTCCAAGTATTCAGTGGCACTGTCCATATCTCTGGAATCTCTAAAAATTAAAAGAACACCCCTGACACGTTAGAAATGCGAAAGGATCTATAAAGGATCTAGATACTTTGTTAAGGATCTTGGATCTTGATCTAGATCCATTTTTAGGTTTGGATCTTTGATCTGGATCTAGATCATATTTTTTAAATGTGTCTGGATCTGTATCTAGATCCCTAATTAGAGGATCTTACCCAACACTGGTTATAATATTCTTCGCTGGGTTTTTGTTTAAACCAACCTTATGTTATCTTCCACATTCTATTTCTTGCCTTTGTTTTGATATGAAGAAGGGCTAAAACTCCACTTTCACAGAGATATGTACTTAGAGGCAAATGGGAGTAACGCCTGAAAAAGCAAGCTTGGCGATATTTGGATAAGAATGATGCATAGCACATCAAAACTGAGCCAACCGTTATTCATAAAACATATCAAGTGCCGATGAATGCTTCTGCAGGTCCAAGAACTCATCCTATAGCCCATCGGGAATGGCTACATCCAAGGAGCCAGAAAATTGATTTCGTATCAGCACAGCTTCTTCTTCCTTCCGTTCAGGGAAATACTGCTGAAATTCTATTTCAAGGGCATTAAATAATTTTGAATTTCACTTTTAGATTCTTCTACCTACTGCAAAGGTTTTCAAATAGGTTTTCAAGGTTTACCTTCCGACGCCAGTTTTGCGGCTTAATATAAATGCGTGAAAATTGTCTCTAAATTGGATTATGTGCGTCTCCTTGACTTGAAGTTTCAAATTTAGCTGGTATAAGATGATAAGAAAGCAACTCTTTTTTTCCAGGCTTGATTATAAAATTGTACCACAAGGTCATGTTTTCCTTGCGTTTTCAGAAACAATCTAATTTCATCTTTCAACTCAAAGATGCGACTAACATTTCCTTTTGACAACCTGCGTTCAGCAATGTAGAGAAGAAGAGCTTCCTGATCAGAATTCAAGTCCTTGTACAGTTCTTTAAACAGAGAAGTGTTGAAAGCGCCATATTGAATACAGTTCACAATTTTGATCAGACACTCGAATACTTCTTGCAGCTTCGGAAGAGCAAATCAGTGAAACATGTGTATAAGCCTTTTGCTTGGATAGGAAGTTCTTTCAACTGTGTTTAAAAGTTCGACCGGCATTCTGGCACGGTTGGTGCTCCATTGGTACAAACCCCACAGACATTTTTCCATTCTAACCTTTCAGTTTCAAAAAAGATGCCTGTCATTTTCATAAAATCATCGCCTTCGGTAGTGGTTTTCACTGCACTACAAAACAGGAACTCCTCTTTGATGCCACTAGAATGAATATATTTGATGAAGATCAGCAACTGAGAACATTAACTTACATCTGTTACTCATCAAGTTGAAAAGAAAACTGCGGAGATGCTTTCCACGCGGAAATTAAAAATATGTATTAAATACCCGCCTTAGTAAATAATTACAATAATAAAAAAATTATCATAAATTTATTATTCATGCCTTGTTAAAATAAATAAAAGTAGAAATTTTTTTATGTTGAAATTTTGTTGTTCAAATTAACTGCAATTAAAATAAAGGCAGCAACTCACTAGAAAACACTTGGCGATTCTCTTGGGGGTCGCGACCCACAAGTAATACATAATATATCATATACAAGGTGAGTCTGCTAAGACGAATCAGCTTGATATTGTAACCTTACGGACCTTGTGTTGTGTTTATTTTTTGATCGTCGTGGCTCGTCGTGATCGTCTTAGGATCAAATCTAGAGTAGTTGACCTAAATGCGTAAAATAAAACACCAGAGAGGTTTAATACATTTATTAACGTAAATATCAACTGTAGACAGTGCAAATCACCTACCCCTGGTATTCACCTATTCAGGTTAGGAAACTGCAGGAAACCTAGCCAGGGTAGTGGGTTGATCTCAAGTACAAAGAAGACTGATAATTAAATTTTGACTTATTAACACATTTACACCCAACAAAACGAAGAGGTGTGCATGGAAGCAGGGTGGTTCCCGGAAAGGTGAAAGCCTGTAAGCAATCGAGTTACTTCAAAGGGCTGAGTAGGTGAAGGGTTAGGGATACGTGTAGCTGCAGCCCAGTTATCTGAAAGCGCAATCAATAGGTAGGAGAAACGCCCTTAAGCAGTCGAGCTACCTCAAAGCGCTGGGCAGGTGAAAAGTTAGGGATACCTGTAGCTGCAGCCCAGTTATCTCAAAACGCAATTAACAGGTGGGAGAAACACCCTTAAGCAGCCGAGTTACCTCAAAGCGCTGGGCAGGTGAAGGGTTAGGGCTACCTGCAGCTGCAGCCCAGTTATCTCAAAGCGTAATTAACAGGTGGGGGAAACACCCTTAAGCAGCTGACTTACCTCAAAGCGCTGAGCAGGTGAAAGGTTAGGGATACCTGCAGCTGCAGCCCAGTTATCTTAAAGCGCAACTAACAGTTGGGGAAAACACCCTTAAGCAGCTGAGTTACCTCAAAGCGCTGAGCAGATGAAGGGTTAGAGATACCTGTAGCTGCAGCCCAGTAATATCAAGCGCAATTAATAGGTGGGAAAAACACCCTTAAGCAGCCGAGTTACCTCAAAGAGCTGGGCAGGTAGAGTTTCGGATACCTGCAGCTGCAGCCGAGTTACCTCAAAGCGAAATCAACAGGTGGGAGAAACGCAAGTACGCAGCCAAATAACCTCAAAGCGCTGGGCAAGTAGGGTTAAAGGATACCTGCAGTCGAAGCCGCGCGATTGCAGCGCAATCAACACGTGGGAGACACGCCTGTAAGCAGCAGAGCTACCTCAAGGCGCTGGGCAGTTAGAGTTTCGGATACCTGCAGCTGCAGCCGAGTTACCTCAAAGCGTAATCAACAAGTGGGAGAAACGCAAGTAAGCAGCCAAATAACCTCAAAGCGCTGGGCAAGTAGGGTTAAAGGATACCTGCAGTTGAAGCCGCGCGATTGCAGCGTAATCAACAGGTGGGAGACACGCCTGTAAGCAGCCGAGTTACCTCAAAGCGCTGGGCAGGTAGAGTTTCAGATACCTGCAGCTGCAGCCGAGTTACCTCAAAACGTAATCAACAGGTGGGAGAAACGCAAGTAAGCAGCCAAATATCCTCAAAGCGCTGGGCAAGTAGGGTTAAAGGATACCTGCAGTTGAAGCCGCGCGATTGCAGCGCAATCAACAGGTGGGAGACATGCCTGTAAGCAGCAGAGCTACCTCAAAGCGCTGGGCAGGTAGGGTTAAAGATATCTTCAGCTGAAGCCGAGTTACATAAAAGCGCAATCAACAGGTGGAAGTAAAGCCCGTAAGCAGCCGAGTTTCCTCAAAGTGCTGGCAAGCGAAGAGTTAAGCATCGGTGTTTCTTGACGGTCAATTCAAAAATTCCTTTTCATAAAAATTTACTTTCGCTTTTATAGGCCAAAGTGGGTTTTGGGGGTTCTTAGAAACAAAATAATTTTATAGCCACATTGGGTCATTCTCAAACTAATATTCTTCGTTTAGTGTAATGAAATTGTAATTAAGACTAAACAAATAACTTTCTTAAATTGAATATTTACAAATTTCTGCGTGTCATATCATATGTATATTCAACCAAAACCCAAACCATCCATTTATAACAGTAACAGACTGTCCATATTTTTAAGCACTCTAGATCGAAGTAATTTAAAATTATACAATTAATCTGTGTACCTGAAATAAATATCTGAAAGGAAAAACGCTGCAAAGAAATGTTTTAAATGTGGAAATATAAAATTCAATTTCCGAATAGGTGGTTGTCTTATAATTCCATTCATTGTAGGTGAAAGTTGATGCTTACTTTATGTTCGTTGCTCTTATAAATTAGGTCTACTCGTAAAGGATAAACCCTTTACCAAAAAATAAACACATGTGAAGGCCTTTCCCAAGATCAATGAGGCGTGGTTGTCGAACTCCAGCTAAAATTCATTAGCAATTACATTGAGAATATAAACATAATCGTAAATGGGAGCCTCCTACAGTATTTTGGTATTTAAAATATTAGAAAAATTATTTACGTACAGATTGTAATAGGCCCTATGTATAGGAACTATAAAAAAAATTTTTACTGGTTCAATGAGGGTAAATCATTTTTAGAAACAGCATATAAAAATAATTTTTTCAAAAATAAAAACCTATAGTACTGACCATTGCTTGGACGGTTGTTTTCTGCAGCGCTCGTTTAAAAAAATCATTTACTTTAGGAGTTCTCAAGATTTCGTCTGAGAGCTTAAATTAGTGCATCATTAACATAAAATCGAAAATAAAATACAGAAACAACTAGCGGGCATCTTATACCGGCAAACAGAGTTGCGGCGATACTGTCTTCCCAGATACATTTTAATTAGTTTATGTTTACTGTTATTGATTGCAGTCATTAGAGTGTTAAATCGTTTATTTTAAATCAATTTTTAATATAATCAAATATATCACTATTATATGTACTAATGAAACGCACAACAAAGAGCCTAATTGGATTGATGTGTTAAAAAGCCAAATTGTAACACGAGAAGTACCGGTTCAATTCCTGAAAAGAGATATTTTAAAAAATTTTTTAGGTTTAAATTTCATTTTTATTAAGGTCAGCGGTATTAATAATTCTTTTGCTAAACTAGTTTTAATTTTATATTTGTTAATACCAAACGTCCAAACGTACCGACAATAGGGTTTAGCGAACTATTAGCAAATCATAAAATAAAATTGTTTTTATTAAATAAACAATATTAGGTAAAAAACAAATTGTTAACACCGCTACCATTTACTACAAAAGTAAATTTAAATATAAAAAATAAAAACAATGGCACTGTCCGGAAATTCAAACCGGGTTTTCAGCGCGAGAGCTTGGCACTTCATCAGAGCAGCCCGTTTAGACTCTTCGTTGTGCGATGTCATTATTATATATGATAGCGATACTCCACGAATTAAGTTTTTATTTTAAAAATTTATTTATTTAAATATTTTAGGAAAACTGTTAAAGTACATGATATTAAAAAATAGAGTGTTACGGAGAACAACGTTTCAAGTAATGATCAATACTAAAAGTTGTAATTATTATAAAAAATTTTATACGTAGTTTCTAAAAATTATTTAGCCTCATTGGCGTAGACACAAAATAATTATGACAGTGCTGTACATGGGGGCACTGCTTGTTACAATCTGTTCAAAATTAATTTTTCTAATATTTCATATAAGCTAAATATCAAACTGATTTGTCTTAGTAGACGCACCCTGTATACCAAAGTCTAAAATGAATTATTGTGTTGTGATGTTTTTATAATTGGGGGATGCTCTGTTTTTATGTACACATACGCATATAAAGTATTTATATAATAGGTAAATAAATAACAACAATTTTCTTGAAATTAATGTTTTAAATCTGCTAAATGTATCTAAATGCTGTTTTACGGGGGCGCTGGAATATATCTTTGAACAACGCCGCTTCTCATTCACGGGGCGGCACTGTCCAAAAGCTTTTAAAACATTAACTACGCACGTGCATAACTAAGGAACCTGTTACAGGAGTATGGTTCAAAAACACAAAAAAAAAGTTCCAAGTTCGTCACAAAATCACGAGGCAGTGATTCTCTTAAGCGTGTAAATTTTATTAAGCAGTTTACAAATTAAAATAACGTAAGCAGCTATAGTAGAGCCTTCAGTTAGGCTAGGTTTATAAGGAATCTGCGGTAGAAGGCTGCTATAAGATAGGATAGACTTGATTACCATGGAAACGTATTTTTTGCTAACGTAGGTACTTATGCAAGAGATACTTGAACTTGAAATCTGCATAATTTCGTAACTAGTTTTCGGGAACCACTACAACGTCATCTGATGTGCTTATAGTTAGCAATTCAAAACCTAATGAATATTTGATAACGGACAAACTACAATGATTTTCTGGAAGTAAACATCTGTATGACGATGACACACCTTATTATAATGTTTTTTCCTTAATTCGTGTTAATCCAGTTTTCAGTATTTCCAATGAAACATAATTTACACAAATCACGATGTAAATATATTTATTAGACTGATAATTTAAATTACCTTGTATGTTATTATAAAGCTAACGAAATAAGAGAAAAATGTAGCAAACTATCTCAAATGAATTGGAATTTCTGTTAAAAGCGTACTTATCAAGTAATTTGCATATGTATACAAATTACTGGTAAATATTATTGTGTTTTAAGTACAACCAGTAAAAATGCTTTAGAAACAAGTATTGATTAAAAATTTACAAAGAAACGTCTGATTATGTTGCAGTTTCCAAAAAATACCATTGTGTAGCACATCTCAAGCTTTTCGGCGCTTTAAACTAAATTTTCTTTTGTCACCTCATCAAACTTCAAGCCTCTTTATTTTTACAAATTATATTAAACTTAAAATTAATACATTGATTTCCGAAAATCAATTACCAAAGCAATGTAGTAAAGCTTCCAGGACCCCATTGGTATAACGATTATATTTACAAAATTCTAATTTAAACTCGAATTTGTGAATTTAAGCTCTAAATGCAATATTTTTTCATTTAATACGTAAATAATTGAAACTAATATAATTTCTTATATCTTACTAGTTCCTCAAAAACTGATAATACAGTTATGGATTTTACATTCCACAACATAACCTCAAATATTAAGACTCCTTCCAGATTTTCTTGTTTTTGTATTGGTATCGTGACATTGTTTTGCAAGACGTTTCCAATTGTTACACAATATCCGGTATTAATTATTGCTAATAGCACATGACGTAAACACCGATTTCTCGAAATGGTTGCATAAGCACTTCCGTTCTTGGCAAATATCTTTCAGCTGGTTCCAGTCTTATTTACTGGAGGGAAATCTCCCGTTAGAACGGAAATTTTGCTTAAAAAATCAAATATGTATAATTTCTTATATCTTACTAGTTCCTCAAAAACTGATAATACAGTTATTGATTTTAAATTCCACAACATAACCTCAAATATTAAGACTCCCTCCAGATTTTCTTGTTTTTGTATTGGTATCGTGACATTGTTTTGCAAGACGTTTCCAATTGTTACACAATATATCCGGTATTAATTATTGCTAATAGCACATCACGTAAACACCGATTTCTCGAAATGGTTGCATAAGCACTTCCGTTCTTGGCAAATATGTTTCAGCTGGTTCCAGTCTTACTAACTGGAGGGAAATCTCCCGTTAGAACGGAAATTTTTCTTAAAAAATCAAATATGGGCAAGGAGAAAAAAGCGTAAACAGTATTTGGAAAATAATTTTTGAGGTTGCCTGTAGCGTCGTTCAACTTTGTGCTGTTGGTTACGTCAAATTTTTTTGCTGCTTTGGTAGGATTTTGTTTTTGTATATTAAAAGCAAATTTTGTAACGTTTATGTATGGCCTTATATTTGTATATTTTACCTGACTGGTATTCTATACCTTAGAAAAGACAAGGACTTAAACAGTCTGCATACTGTACTGCCTAAAAAGCTATTTTTCAACTATAGACTTCGAAATTTAAATACTATCTTCAGAAAAATAAGAATTTTCTTATTTTAAAGCTTCATAATGGGGTACGTTTAAATAATTTCAAACTGTAAGTGTCTAATAATTTATTTTTGATATCTTATAACAAAAAAAAGAAAATAAAAAATACAACTTTTATATACGATTTATATTAAATTTCATAATTATAAAATAGTGTAAAGACAAAAAGCAAAAACATAGCTCTTAAAAATGGTAAAAATTAAGTATTTAAAGTGTGTGGTTTAACGTTGACTAGTAACTTAAAAGAATTATTCGATAATTCAAAAAGGGGTCATTCCATATCAAGTCAACCAATGTTTGAATTCAGGGATACGTAGTACAATATAGAAATATGTAAAAGGAAACAGTAAATCATCATCCTTATGGCAATGTTGAAAACTAAAATAAATTCTGGAGTAAGTTCCCCGATTGGTTCTCCGGGGGGAACAGTTGTGAACCAAGCTGTAGAAGCATCAACAAAGGAAGTAAAAATTGGAACCTAGAATGCAAATAGTTTGTTCAGGGTGGACAAACTGAATAATATAGAATTGGAAATGAAAAGGTTAAAGATAAACATTTTAGGTGTTAAGAGATACAAGATGGTCCGGAAATAGGAAGTGCAAAATAAATAACAGGACCATGTACTACTCCGGCAACAATGACCCAGAACATAGATACGGAGTTGGAATCATTTTAAATAAAACAATGACAGCGTCAGTAAATAAAACAATGGCAGCGTCAGTTTTGAGTTTCACACCTTACTCGGATAGGGTGGATACTGCAGCTGAAGACAAAAATAGGTACGATGACCATTATACAAATATATGCACCAACTGCAGACAAAGACAAGGAAGATATAGAAAAATTGTATTCGCAGTTAGAAGAAATATATCGAAGCATTAAACACAAATATATGGTGAAAGTTGCGAAAGTTGGTAATACCAATGTCAAGGGATGTACCGGAGGCTTTGGCCTGGGGGAGCGAAACGACAGAGGAGATCGCTTAATACAGTTCTGCCAAGATAAAAAACTGGTGATTGCAAATACGCTCTTTAAACTCCCAGCGAGACGACTATACACATACAAGTCCCCAGCAGATAAACCTGAAAAAATAGTACGCAACCAGTCTTATTATTTAATAACAGATATAAAAATGCCATTAAGTCAACCAAAACATACCCTGGTGCTGATATCCACTCTGATCATTTCCCTGTAATATTAAGAATTAATGTAAGACTGAAAAAGATTGTAAAAAGACAAACAAAATTATATAGACATAAAACTCTTAAAAGATTCTGATATACATAATACAATACAACAAACAATAAACCAACAAATTAAAAACAGATATTCAAGCAGAAAGTAATGCAAGTGGAACATGGGAGCAAATTCAAGAAGTACGTTTAACAACAGCTAAAACACAACTAACGAGAAAAAGGACAAAGAAAAAATCTTGGATGACGGAAGAGATATTAGATCTCATGGACGAACGTCGAAAGAACAAGAAAAATACTAACAAACATAAAGAGTTACATAAAGTAATACAAAGAAAAATTAAAATAGCAAAAGAGGCACATCTGGTAGAGCAATGTGAAGATAGAACAACTGAATAAGAAGTATGACAGTTTTAACATGCATAAGAAAATAAGAGAAGTAACAGGACATAAAAAGAACAAAAATGGCAATAATGTCATAAAAGATTAGAATGGACATGCTCTGGTAGAATTAAAAGATAAACTGCAAAGATGGAAGACCTACATCGAAGAACTATTCAACAGTGAAAGAGCAGATAAAACCGAATTGACAGTAAGTGATGAAAATATAAAAATCTTAAAATCAGAATTAACACATGCTCTGAACAACATTAAACCTGGCAAAACTACCGGACCGGATCAAATATCTGTAGAATTATTCAAACTCTTCCGTGACGACGTAGTTGATATCCTTCTCAATCTTTTTAATGCTATCTATGAAACGGGTTCAATTCCTAAACAATGGCCAACATCTACATTTGTGTTAATACGGAAGAAAGCTAGTGCAATAGTGCACTGACTACAGAACCATTGCACTTATGAACCATGTGTTGAAATTATTCTTAAAAAAAAATTCCATCAAAGAATCTATACAAAATTAGAGGCCGATATAAGTGATACCCAATTTGGTTTCAGAGCAGGTCTTGGAACACGAGAAGCCTTTTTTGCAGTCAATGTCCTCAGTCAACGATGCCTAGACATGAGCCAAGACATGTATGTATTTCTCATTGACTTCGAAAAGGCGTTTGACAGGGTTAGACACGATAAATTACTGGAAGTTCTCTTGAAAAAAAATCAGAATCATTAACAACTTATATTGGGGACAGCGATCCAACATAAAGGTAGAAAATACAGTAACCGAAGACATTGTGATACGTCGACGAATAAGACAAGGCTGCAACCTGTATCCACTGCTCTTTAACATATATAGTGAAGTTCTCTTTAATGAAGCCTTCGAAGAAGAGGAAAAAGGTATGGTAATAAATGGCGAGACAGTCAATAATGTTAGATATGCGGACGACACAATACTATTGGTAAGTAATTTAACTGATCTACAATATCTTTTAGAAAAGGTGAATGACAGCTGTAATGAATATGGATTAGAAATAAATCTTAATAAAACTAAATGGATGTTAATCACAAAATCTCCAGAAAACCAAATGAATTTAAACATTAAAAACACCGTGATAAAAAAAGTACAGGCATATAAATAACTAGGAGCCTGGATAGATCAAACAAGAAATCAGACACTTGAAATAAGAACAAGAATAGAAATTAACAGATCGTCGTTTGTATCAGTAAAGAAAGTACTATGCAGTCGAAATATAAGAATAGGACTCAGGATGCGTATGCTTCGATGGTATGTTTTTACTGTATTGATGTATGGAGCAGAGGCGTGGACACTAAAAAAATCACTTAAACAAACTACAAGCTTTTGATGAATGTTGGACGAAGACGAATATCCTGGTTGAAAAACTTAAGGGATGGGTTTGGCTGCAGCCGTATCGAACTGTTCCGAGCAGCTGCAAATAAGGTTCGCATGTCGATGATGATCTCCAGCCTTCGATAGGAGAAGGACTTTAAGAAGAAAAGGAAATACTCAAGGGCTCGAAATATTAAAAGGATTTTCACCTCTCAAAACTGCATTTTTTAATTTAAATAAATGAAAAATTTCAAAAGTGGTAGCTGAAAATAATTACCAGAAAGCAGGGAGATAGGCCCAAAATATCAAAATAGCAGATAAAGACATAGAAACTTACATTAAATTTAAGTATTTGGAACAGTTTTAAGTTCTACAGGTATATATGCCGAAAGCAATGGAGAAAAGAGCAATATGAGTATTACATGGATTAATATGGAGCAAAAATAGCAGTTGAGACTATTCCATAACGTGGTGTCTCCACCATATCGTGTTGTATGGACCAGAGATGTGGTCACTCATGAAAAGAATAAGACATAATATTAGAAAAATAGATCTCGATTACATGAGGTGTTTACAGAGCACAAGAAGAGACATAGTCAGAACCGAGAAAATTTAAAGACGGATGGAAGTGACTTATTCAATAACAAAAATTTAAAAAAATAGAGCATTCCAATAGTATGGATACGTTCGACGGAAGCCAGAAGTTAGACGGAGAAAAAGTCGACAAAGTGGTTTCCAAGGGGTAAAAGAGACCGTTCCAAACTTGGAAAAGATATATAAAAACAACTATGGAGGAAAGAGAACCAGAGTGAGATAACAGAAGATTAGGGAGACAAAAACCGTAAACCCTATGGGAAAGGAAGCCATCGTAGGTGGATTCTCCACAAGAGGGCGGACTGCTATAGGGTCAGTCAAGTTCCGCACCGGAACCCTCAGCAGCTCTTCATCCAACAACGGGAAGGTAGGGATGGGATAGATCGGGTAAATTAAATAATGGGAATTCGTGGATAATATAGGAAAACAACCAATAACCTTAGTTAAGAAAGATGGCCCGGAGTTGGAAACCTAGACCTCTCGATTGAAAGATAAACGCTCTATCGCTCAGCCACTTTTCTTGGTACCTAGCAACCGAAGAAGACGAAGATAAATGTATGTACTTTCAGGACCTTATTTACAACATGGTTTATATATTATTTTAAAGTATGTATATGAGATGTGCTTACATTCATACGTATATAACATAACATAGCATACGTTTTTTTATCATATTGTCATGAAACATGCACATACTCGATCAGAAACGTGTTTGCGATTTCACTATAAAAATAGTTGCCTAATTGCCAATTTAATGAAACAACACGACAAATGGTTTTCGGCAGGGGTGTTGTCTATCAACTAGACTTTTTAAAATTTATTTAGATAGAGCCTTTGTAGAGTGGACAAAGAAATGCAAGAATACGAGCCTAAGAGCGAGAAATGACATACTTTTCAGTCTATACTTCGCCGACGATCATGCGCTGATTGCAGAAAACCACAAGGACTTCAGCTATATGGGGAGGAAATTAATGAAAGCGTACAACAGTACCGGACTAACCATAAATAAGAAACAAACTAAATATCTATCGGTTAATACTAATGTCATAAACCATTTGCCAATTGAAAACAAATATATTCAAGGCTTAACGAGGTGTAAATAATTAGGAGTAATTTTTAATAAAAGGAGAGATAGTTTTTTTTTTTAATGAAATACCTTTATTGGTGTTTCTTTGGATTACAATCTGATCATATATTGATCAATGAGAAATTTTGTTCAAACTTAAATTACTACTACAAAACTCAACCTAAGGTCTTACTCATTAGCAGGTCCTAGACTCTAGTTATTTCATTACACTTAACTAATGTGTACACCAATAGCACTTTACTCTGCTTTTTCACAAACACTTATACCAACTCAAAGGGTTTAGTCCTCTTGAGTCTTCTGACTAACATCGTGTTGTCGAGGAGCTGGATGGCCTCAACATTGACGTGATGAAGTAGTCGCTGCTCATGACTTCTGGCAAGTTTTTCAATGGTTTGGCTAACAGTTTCCATTTCCAAATCTCTATGAAGGTCACTGTTTCTGAAGTACCAGGGAGAGTTAACAATATTCCTTAGTACTTTATTCTGAAAGCGCTGTATGATGTCTATATTAGTCTTTCTGGCACAACCCCACACCTGGACGCCATATGTCCATACGGGCTTAAGAATCTGTTTATACAATAGTATTTTGTTGTATATTGACAAGGTGGAGTGTCTACCCAAGAGCCAATACATTTTCTTATACTTGAAGCCAAGTTCTTCTCGTTTCTTTTTGATATGGGCCTTCCAGCGCAGTCTAGCATCCAGAGTAATACCCAAATATTTTGCTGTATTACCATATGGTATTTGTGTATTATTTATACTAATGGGGATATACTGATCATGTTTGTTTGTGAAATTGACATGAACGGATTTAGTTTCGTTTAATTTAATTCGCCAGCGTTTGGTCCAGTCGTTAATTTGATTAGCAGATGTTTGCAGATTTCTTGCTGCTTCTTCGTAGTCTTTGCCTACAGACAAGATGGCCGTGTCGTCTGCAAAGGTGGCTATCGTGCCATGCATTAACTCGGGTATGTCACTGGTGTATAATAGGTAAAGGACAGGTCCCAATACACTGCCCTGTGGCACTCCTGCTTCAATTTCTTTTATTTCAGAATAAGCATCTTCTTGCTTAATTCTGAAAACTCTATCTGTAATATATGCTTCCAATACTTATGTATATTGTCTGGGCAAAAGCTTTCTTAATTTGTACCTAAGTCCCTCGTGCCACACTTTGTCGAAAGCTTGTACTACATCAAGGAAGATAGTGGAACAAACTTTTCTTTCCTCTAACGACCTTTCGATTATGTCTGTTATCCTGTGAACTTGGTCTATGGTTGAATGTCTTTCCCTGAAGCCAAACTGGTGTACAGGAATTAGGTTCTTATTTTCTATAATGGGTTTCAACCTTTTAAGGAGGAATTTTTCAAACAACTTTGAAATCACTGGAAGCGAGGAGATTGGTCTATAAGATGAGACTTGATTGGCTGGTTTTCCGGGTTTAGGGATCATCATCACCTCAGCTATTTTCCACATCCTGGGTACATATTTCAGTCGAAACGAAGCATTGATAAGGTACGTTAGTTTGACTATAGCTTTCCTAGGAAGTTGTTTTAAGATTTCCCCAGTGATCAAGTCGAATCCTGGGGCCTTCTTTGGATCAATGTTTTCGTTTATATCAGTTGCAACTTCTTTTGGAGTGGTGGGTCTGATTTCGCCTTCTCCTTGGTTAAAGTTAGGGTTTTCCCAGTCTAATGTGTCTTCACCTTCATTCGGTTGAAATGTTCTTTCGAGGTGTTCAGCAAATCTGTTAGCTTTCTGGATATTGCTTTTTGCCCAACTCCCATCTGCATTTTTTAACGGTGGATTCTGTTGGATCGGTCTTTTTAGTTTTTTGGTTGCTCTCCAAAGTGAATAGTCAGTGTTGCTGTCATTTGACAATTCACTAAGATAGTCACTAATCGATTCATTTTTAAATTTTTTAATTTCTCTTTTTAGCTGCTGGGTAGCGTTGTTCAGTGTGGTTTTGTCGGTTGGAGCTCGAGATTGATGCCAGATTCTTCTGAGTCTTCTTTTTTCATAGATGA
>JABXWE010020003.1:0-11374 GCA_014611495.1 Limonius californicus | reverse complement strand
AATTTTTTTTAATTGAAGATTTAGAACTGGGTTTCTTAAAATTCTAATTTAATATACCATAAAAGGCACAAAAAGGCAAAAAAAAGGAAATTCCTCAAAAAAGGCAGAATCCTAAAAAAGACGCAAAAAAGGCAAAAAAGGCAAAATAAAATTTGCATTTTTGAATTGCACGCATTCTAAAACGGATTTAAAATTGGGTCTGCCTTTAATCCTTCCATTTATTAAAAAAGGCAATTTGCCTACCTATCCTAGCTTTGTATAATAAGTATTTTACGTGACACAGAAAAGAAACTTCTCTTGCTCTATCGTCACGTGTTGTGTTCTGATATTGAGTTTAAATATTTATCAAATTTCGAAGTGTTTCAAAATTTGTATAGGTAATGACAGCTTTTTGAATTCATTTAAAAAAACCTTCAGTGATATCTAACTCATCTCTTCAATCGTCATCAAGATTTTTAATAATTTTTTTACTACCCCAGTCACTGATATAATTACACCACGTAGTTACCACCATGACCTCATGGTTAAATTTGATTACTTATCGACCTACTTAGTCTTTGGCAAATTGCTAGACAGTGAGCGTCCAGCGTTAATAAGAGTGGCTTTTTTGTTTATTTTATATATTAATACTATATCGAGTCGGTGTGATTCACGGTTCTGTCTGTTGTTGTTGGTCTGTTATTATCATTATTAGTATTACCAATTACCAAAGCTTCTTTACCGGTTTAATGTCTCTACTAAAATATTTAATATGTGAATAAACACAGGGAAAATAAAATGTAGGACAAATTCTAAAGAATCGATTAGATGCAAACTAGATGTAGAGGGTGAACTTATAGAACAGGTTGTAAAATTCAATTACCTAGGAGCCGAAATAAGAAGGGATAAAAATTTAAATGAGAAAGTTAAGACTCAAATAAATAAAGCATTACGAATATCAGGTTGTCTGAAAGACCTAGTATGGAGAAATAAATACGTAACAGCAGTAAAGTCGATACTAACACATGCCTTAGATACCAGGGCAGATACAACAAAGACAAAGTAAATATTAGACACTAGCCAAATGAAGATATTAAAAAAATACAAATAGGCAGCTATGTATTTGAAGAAGTAGAATGTTTTAAGTATCTAGGCAGTGTCTTGACCAAACAAAATGACACCAAGGAAGATATGAAAGTTAGAATAGCGACGGGAAACAGAAGTTACTACGCACTGCAGACCGTCTTAAAATCGCAAAATATATCTAGAACTGCAAAAGTCAAAATATATAAAACCATAATAAAACCCACAGTCACATATGCTTCAGAAACATGGGTACTTGCGGCAGAAGAAATGAAAGAAAGGTGCTGCGAAAGATATACGGACCAATCAACGAAAGGGATGTATGAAAAGTACGAAGAAACTAGGAGATAAAAGACCTATATAGAGAACGCAGCATAACTAATACCATAAAAAGCCAAAGATTGCGGTGACTAGGTCACGTGATGCACATGGGAGAAGGAAGATTTCCAAAAAAAGCAAGAAGAGGTAGGCCGAGGAAGAGATCGGGTAACAAAGTGGAAGAAGACCTTAGAAAACTACATGTCAGGAGATGGAGGACGAAGGCGATAGAGATAAGGGAGTGAAAAGCCGTGGTTGAGCAAGGTCCTAAAGGAACTGTAAAGCCAAGGAAAAGAAGAAGAAATTAAGATGTTAAGAATGATACAAGAAAAACATTATATGACAGAGTACCAAATAACGAAATAAGAGGCTTATAGCCGACTTAATAAGAATAAGACGAAGAAGAAGAAGTATTGCCAATTATTTGTTTCAAAATAATAAAAACTTATAATTGAAGTATAGTTAAACAGTGTCATATTATAATTCCTATACTACTTTCATCTACTCTTGTACACTCTTGTTGGCTAATGATGTATCTAAAATTATCAAATATATACTGAATCTATGAAACACCTTAAAAGTCTGTGTTTTAAAATGTAATAAGCACCGCTAATTCAGATATCATTCAAATCCAGGCAAAAGTCTCTTCTTTAAGAAATAGTCTTGTTATGTCTATTTAACTTAGAATAAGTTAGTTTAGTTCTGTCTGGAAATAAGATCAAATTTTACATCACATTCTACAATTTCTGAAGGTCTTTAAGAGTTCCTTTTTACACAGGATTGTGTTCAGCTCGTCATCTTAAAATGGGAGAAGAACATTGCACTTGGGGCCCTGGCTATTGGTGTGCAAGTCAAGCAAACGCTATTGAATGCGACGTAAGTTAATTATGTTAGCTAATTATTACATGTAAACACGGCCCCATTACGAATTTCTTTCTTTTAGATGGTACAGTGGTGCGAAGAACACGAGTGGCATAAAGAGTAAGTAATACTGTTAAATCATTATAAGCTTTTCATAAATAATTTGATTTTTTATTATAGTGAAAACTCGAGCTAGACCAGCTCTGGAATAATAATCAATTAGAAGTTTGTCTAAACTTATTGTATTCCTGGTTGTTAATAAAGTTGCTGTCAAAGTTTATTCTACTATAATTCATTAGTCCTATAAATCGTTCGCTCCTGTACCGCTCAATACAAATGCTGTTTTGTAAATCCCAAAATTATACAAGGTTTATGCATTTTAGTTTTCTTATACATGGTGTCGGCCGAAGGTATGTCGTAAATTTGGAAATCTGCTCAGGGACTGAAATTAAGCAAAGAAGGTTATGTGGACTTATAGTCTCTGATCCTTTCTTATAATGATATATGGGATTTGGTTTTTCCAGTAACAGCGCAATTTAGTAATGCAAGCTTGGCCTTGGCGGTAGTAGTTATGAATCAACAACTGAACGTATTATATTATGTCTCTGTGAAGTGTCACTCAAGTGTTGTGGTCACTGTTACTTCAATATTTACCCGTGCTATTAAAATGGACTACACCTTTGTAGAATATGCTGATATGCAGCTTGCTTTAGGAAGAGCTGAAGGCAATGAGCCTACGCAATATGGGTTTATCATAACAAATATCCGAACCGTCGTTTGTTGGATAGGACATTTTTTATTAAATGACCGAAGACAGAGAAACTGGATAATTCAAACCAGGTACGGCTGATTGGGGTCGTAATTTACGTTGAAATCCAAACTTCGATGCAGAAATTTTAGGCAATATGTTTTACAATCCATCAACTATTGTGTGAAGAGTTTCCGCATACATAAATTTTCTAAATCTACTGTGTGGAGAATACTTCGCGAACAGCTGCTGTACTCTTACCATTTTCAGAAGGTGCAAGCCGAGATCTCCGGATCTGAACCCTTCAGACTTTTACCTATGGGGACATCTTAAAAATTTATTGTATGCACGAACAGCGATGCTAGCGATTCTGTTAGGTGAGTAACAGGGATTTTTGAACGAGTTTGACAATCGTCAGTGCTTCAAGCAGTAGCTTGTATTCAGATGTAGGAAGGTCATTTCGAACATTTAATGTAGTCATAACCTCCTAAGCTCAATCCATATACAATATTAAACTACCATTGTGTAGTGTTACTAAAATAATTGTCTTGTATCATTATAATAAGGAATCGGAGACAATACGTCCATATACACTTCTGTTGCTCGTTTTAAGTCTCTGTACAGATTTCCAAATTTATTACATACCTGTATATTTAAAACGTAATTTTGAAAAGAGATTATGCGTTTACTTTTGTGGGTATTATAATTTTTCTCGTTCTATATTTCATTAAACAATTATCTAATTATTTACCTGTTTATAAATGAGTATTGCAGATATCTGCAATTGTGTTCTTATAAGAACTGTATGACTTGACTATTTTTATGCTGCTTTGATTAAAATCATACAACAAAACTTCTTGTAGATGCAACACGCAATTTATATAGAGTAAGTCCTGATTTTTCCGAAAATGTACAAGTTTAATTTAAGTGTACGATAAACTAAAGTTGTTAATACACATTGCCTAACTTTTAGGTGTTTTCATCAACATTCGTATGTTCCAACACAAAATTACACTGTTCATACTCTTCACCCTTCCATTATTGAACTGCGAATCCTCGAACTCAAACTTCAACAAACAGCAGATAGAGCTCTACCGCATAAATTACCCACATAACCAAAATTACTCAAAAGATATTTAAAAGTTAACCTCTCAAAAAATACAAGGTTACCATTGGTCAACCAAAGGTTAACCTGTAGACTAACTATGTCACAAACTAGTTATCCATAGAGCAACCTTAAGGCATTATCAAGGTCGCTGAAAGGTTAACCATCAAATATGTCCAAAAGTTAACCTTGAAAGTTATTTTTTGGTTAACCGTAAAAGATGTCCAAAAGCTAATCTTAAATGTCAGCTTTTGGTTAACCATAGAAGATGTTCAATAGCTAACCTTGGAAGTCATTTTTTGGTCACCTTCGTGATGTACCCATACGTTAGCCTTGAAAATTGACTTTCGGACATCTCCCCTACACACCCAAAAGTTAAGCTCTGGTTAACCGTTATACCATCCCGAGGTTATCTTTGAAGGATAACCATATTTACGGTAAATAAATGAAATGAGAATTATAACTAAAAGTTAACTGCTCATTCTGTCAAAAACACCATTTAAATGTATCTATAAGGCAAGCCTAGCTTCTATCCAAAGAATGCTATTAAGGTTTGAATTAAGATGGCCATTTTATTTTTTGTAGAATGAGTAAGTAAAAAATACACTGCATACAATTGCTATTTATTATTAGACAAATATTTTAAATCACTGTTTTTTACTGCGACTTCTTAAATCTTTCTGTGGGCTTCCGGACACATACTTTCGTAGGAGATAAAATGTCTAGTTAAAGTGGCACCGGGTATGATCTTTGGCACTGCAACTGAAAGTAAATAGGAGTAATAATTTGTTAACAAACATTATCCGTAAACCGTTAGATAGTTTATTCTTACATCTTCTAGCATTAAACTAATTTACGCTTATGTTTGTGGCAAGTAAATGAATCATTTCGAGTGTTTAAACGTGTTAGTGTCGTATAATAAATATGCTTGTCAGATTTTCATTATATCTACACTGCGTTTTTAAAGTCATCTTCCGCTCCCCAACTAACTTCTAAAAGATAATATAGAAAAATGACTATATCAAAAAATATTTACCGACAAATACAATCTGGTGTTACATTCGGACTAATCGACCCAAACATTTTGAACTGTTAATTTCGCGTAGAATAAACTATAATTATTAATTAGTTTTTTTTTTGATTTGATATAAATACAAAAATCATAAAAAACACATTTCAAACATTGTTACCACCAACCAACAAGAGCTTAATTAAAAATTAGAACTGCCCGTTCTTGTCACATCAAAATATTCAATTAAATTTAATGGTATAAAAGACTTACTTTAATAGTTTAATAAAGATGCACACACTAAACTTGGGACTGTAACTGAAAACGGATTTTACTTTTTTTAAAAGTGTGACCATTGCCCATGCCTTGCAAATTTCGGGTAGCGAATTTATTTCAACAAATGCAACAAGAGTTTAACGGTCAGCTTTTACACGAAACGATTATCTCCATAGTTAACATTATGGTAGCTAAAAAGGTTGTATTTTTACTAGTACGCTAGTGTGGAATGCAACCAAGAAAGATGACAAAAGAATAGGTAAACTTACCTTAATACGTAATATGATTTATAGTGTTACATGTTCATGAACAGTATTTATGTTTGTGTTACTGTTTTGTTACTCTTTTCTGTAAGTAAGTAATTGAAAAATGGGAAATAAACAATAATAACATTACATTTAGATTCAAGTTGTAAATAATTTTCTTACCAATTATAGGACAATGAGATATTCGGTGAGTAGCTAAAATGAAGAGTGGGGGAATATGGGGAGGGTTGATACGTATTTTTTAAATCAAACTTTTCATATGTAAGTGATGCATTCAAGATCATGAAATTTGGTCAAAAAATAGAATGATGCTTTACAATTATACTATATAAATAACAAAGCATAGATTGAATAAAAAACCTGTTAAATCTTTTTTTTTTTCTGAAACTTGTATCAAAGCTCCCTATATATGGGAGGTATGATACAGGCATATGGGAGGTATGAGACAGGCATATAAGAGGAATAATGCATCGTTCAGAAGTCATAGCTTTTCATTATGAATTATGGTACCGTATAGTATTTTTAATTAATATTTTCAAACTTTTCAAACCTTATGGGAAAACTTAACTTCCTGTTAACTCTTGCAGTACCTCCTACATTACATGGGGCAGGTAATTTTACTGCATCATCAGCCGATACTCCTGCGACATCATCAACTTCCGGGAAAACAAAGAAGTAACCAGGTGTCATATGCCTTATAAAATTAACGTAGTAGTCCCCATTTGTTTCGATATCCAAGACCTGGCCAACATAATATTTATGGGATTTCTTTGTTAAAAATTTAACAAGAACAAAATCGTCCTTTGCGATTATTCCATTGACAAAATTTTCTTCAGCTAGTTCTTCTGTCATTTGAGTTTCTATATCTGTTATTTCAGAAGAGCCTGTAGATGAGACTGTTGACAAAACTTCCGAGTCAGAATCATTCAAACACAATTTTTGTTTTTTTTTAATTGGATTTTTCTTCGCGTTTGGGAAAACCTTTCTCTTGACGTTTTTTGTATCTTGTTTTTCCTGTCTTTTTGAACAGTCTTCTTTTATTTCTTTCATGTTTGGCGTGTCTGTTAAAATTTTTGTTTTGGTAGGTTTTCTTCTTCTTTGTGTTTTCCGAGGAGGAGCTTTTGGAAAAGGACGTAGTTCCTCTGGAGTCTTTAGAGATATTTTCGTGCCAGCGGTATTTGACGGGGTAGAGATGGTTGAACTTTCTGGAGTTCTTAAACTTGTATCTGAAGTGGAAGGTCCAGCAATATTTGCATCTTTATTAGATAACTCATTGGAGACATCGTTCACAGATTCCAATCTTGTTTGCTCATTTTCTGGATCAGGATTGGGTCTGTCGGTCACAGATACAGAAGCAGAATCAGCATCGGAAAATATATTGGGATTATAAGGACAGATTCCTGTATTTTCAAATCCCTTGCTAATGTTTGAAGAGGTGAAAGCCCTTTGATGAGCTCGGCCCGCAAGTGTTGCTATATTTTTCAAGTTTATTGTTTGCTCAGGATGATTGACCATAAATGTATCAGGACTCCTGATTAAAATAAATCTTGAACGGCCCATAAACAGAAACATCTAGCGGTTGTAGCTTGTGGCTAGTGTAAGGTGGTAAAGTAAGGAGAATTATTCCATTATTCTTGCAAATGTCTAACCCATTCGGGGACATATGACTCCTATGATTATCTAAAATGAGGAGAACTTTGTTGTCCAAGGGACATTTTGCAAATTTAATAAAATGACTGAGATATTTCTCGAAATTCTCTACGGCCATCCAACCACTGGAATGTGTTACAGCTAAAGAGCCGGGGGTGTAATGGGTCCTTTTTAAATATTAGGAAGGAAGTACTGTATATTGGTTTACAACTTATTTTGAACCACTGGCCGCTAAATTCCAAGAAGTTTAAAATGGTATTTGTGCGGTTGTGTAAGAAGATCGGAGGTAGAGAGGTACTTGTGAGGGTGAAAAACAACAAGGGACCCGAGAGGGAGACGGGCGACGAGAGTCCGAGGGTTAAGACGCCACGTCGAACCCACATCTTGATTGCGAATAAAGTGTGCAGCTACAAGTGCGAGTCAGCTACCATTGATTGTCAATAAAGTGTGCAGCTACAAGTGCGAGTCAGCTACCAAATTGAAGCATACGTGGGAAGTACATAAGCATACGTGCTAAAAAGGCGATTCTTGTTGGCAGTAACCAACAATTTGGGACCAGAAAGGAAGACCATTACCCCACACCCCTCTGTTTCCGGCTTCGCAACAATAAAAGTGCAACGATAGTGTCGAGGACAAAAAAACAAGGTACCGAAACTTTATTATACCAATTTACAGCGGATCCAGTGGCGCGACATAGATTTTAAGTTAGTAGCTTGTAATTGAGTAATGTTCAGCTTTGTTTTAGCTAATAGGAATTTTAGATTATAGTCGTTGTTTTCTTATTAACAGATGTTCTTAGAATTAAATAAATTTTGAATCCCTTACATGATTTAAATTCTTTGGGAGTAATTAGTAGTGGGGGGTTTGTTTACGGGGGCATTTCCCAATTCACCCACGACTGAGCTAGACCGAGGTAAGCTTCGATAACAAATATATACATTAGAAGTACCATGAAATAAAACACCCATTACAGGGGGAGCGCCAGTTATGTAATCCTGGAGATTTCGCCTTGGGAAAATAAAAAAAAGTGGTACTGAATTGTACAGAAGTACAGTTGTGACAGTAGTTCCTCGCTCTGCTGAAGTCACCTTTGATACTTGTTTTTGCCCCTTCTTCGAAATTATTTTCCGTGGTTTGTGAGATGTTTGAACCCCTGTTTCATCACAGTTGTAAATTGCGGACGGATCAAACTTGTCACGGACCATTACTTCACGAAGCAAGTTAAAAAACTCTGTTACTGTGTGTTTATTAAATGCAGTAGAACGGCTTAAACTAGTCGCCTCTGGAGTTCTTAAGGATAAATAATCATTACGGGTCATAAAACCTCGTAACCAATCATGCGAGGCAATTTGCTTTCTTGTCCAAGTTGCAGGTGCAACTCCATTTGCTAATCCAAAGGTAAAGGCAAGTTCACGGGTTTCTTTCGTAGTTAGTCCATAATTCATATTTGCTGCTGTGAGCAAATATTCTCCTAGCATCTTCTCCTGCCGATTATTGAAAATCTGTGCGGTGTTGTAATTTGGCTGATATGATTCACTTTCTCCATTCCTTCTAAATCTTTCCACATATCTTTTCAAGGCCATCTTATCAATTTCATAAGTTTTTGCAGTTGTACGTAGCTTACTACCACTGACCACCTCTCTAACAGCTAGCTTCATCCGTTCAGGTGAAACAGGAACTCTGTCAGACTTCCTTTTCCACTTGAAAGGCATTTTCTGCAAAAATACATATCTTTAGGGAGCGTTGAGTGACAACAAAGACATAACCTAACCTGTTAATACTTTAAATACGTGAATATACAGATAAAACAACCCTATTTTCATTACACAAATCAATTTATAGCTGATATCATTAGAATTTTTATAAAATGTTTTGACATACCCTGCAGAAATTATGATATATTTCCCAAAAACACTATTTAACTTGTAGTTCTCGCACGAACGATCATACGTGAAATATTTTTTGATACAAATGATCATGGGCACGCCAAGACGCAGCATCTAGCGCGTGGATGAAATAGTACATTATTTGGTGGTAATTTCCAAAATGTATCAATCTTCCCGTAGTATCAACCCTCCCCAGGTTCCCCTACTTTAAATCCAATTGCAATGTAGTTATTCACAACACTATGTGCTACTATTATCAACTTAGTATGTTTACCTTTTAGTAGGGATTTACATTTTGTTAACTTTTAAACCTGTTATAGAGCATGTAACCAGAAACTAACCACTATAGGTCGCTTTAAAGATATGCAGTTATAATGTACACTTAAACTATTTAGAATAACTATTTCTTTACTTTAAGTTGAGCGTAACAGATACTGTAGTTTTGGTAACCACTACGGATGCAGAGGACGCCTTAAAGTTACCCCGAGTAGATCATCTTTCCAGGTTAAGAAATGATCACGTTGTGGATAATCAAGGTTAACTTTGATTATGTGAGTAACGTATCCAAGTACCAAGGCATGAAATGAATACGAAGAAATTATAAACACCAAGCCTTTCCGAAAAGACTACATTTTAAGTTTTATACTAGATATTCTCCTTAGTAACAACATCCAATTTAACTATTATCATCTTCTGCAAAATGTCCAATTAATATTACCATTAAAGTCTTGCTTTTCATATACGAAGAAAATAGCCTAGCAATGCTGGAACAGTGCAAATAAGTGAAAAAAGGTAAATATTATTGTGAAGTATAAAACGACGAAATAATTCAAAGTGATTTATGTGAAAATCAACTTCTAATTTTGTAACGCCTAGTTGGCAACAACAATAATACTGACTACTAAGGGCAATCAAAAAAAAAAACTACCGGTAAGCTCCAGGTGTCGAGAGGAAGGGTCGACCAGCTCAAGTCGAAGAAGGGAGTGTAATATAAAAAGCCTAGGCGCCATCTGTTTTGAAAATTAACCTTAGCCCTCGACGATGTCACGATGGATAAAACAGGAACCTCCTTGGAATCTAAGTTACCTTTGATGATTGCTAACTTAGAAAAACTATGGGGAAAGAAAAACACAATCAAACAAGAAAGTCCGGACAATTAAACTTTTAATGCACAGGAAACGACAACAAGATCAACAACTGGAAGATTAACAACAGGGTAACACACAAAATTATTAAAAGAGAACCTTTTTATATAAATCAACAAAATAATTTAAAGGACGCAATAAAACGAAAGAACAAATTTAAGTTATTATAATAATCAAAAATACAAAATCTACACAACGCCACTAAATTACCAAGTATTCGAAGTCGACGAGATCTCGTTACTCAATACCTAGATTCAAACATAATAGATCTAACAATGTAATTCAACAAAATATTTAACCTTTCGCAATATTTCCCAAAATTTAAATTATAACAAAAAAAAGGTTTGACTATAATTTCCAAATTAAAACGTGAAAACTACAGATTTAAACTACAACAAAAGTCTGACGACAATTTCCAAATTAAAAATGAAACGTACAGATTTATAGAACGCACCTCGTATAAGTTTAAAAATTCAAATTATTATTACTACGGAACATTATCATGCGGACATACCCGCACATTGTTGATATCGATGCTTCGAACTTCGCTACACTCTGCGATAAACGAATCCATTGAACGTTCGCCAGACCTCATCTGCTTCATATTATACAAGATGACCATGAATGCAAAATAAATCCAAATTAAATGTTGAAAACTCGAGCGGGAATAATTTCCAAACGGTAGGAAGTCCATACGGGAAAAGACGCCTAAATAAATTCAAGGAAAATTGCAATAACAAGCACCCAAAAGCTTAAATTTAATTCTTACCCAACGATGAAGTTTTCGGCGATAGGGAACCTCTAGGTCAATGGCACAATCAAATTGGGTAAAAACCCTAGGAAAATTAACTCTCATACACGTCCTAGCGTTCCTCCAAAGAGGGCAACCAAACCCAAAGAACGACGGCATAAGGAAAAATTCCTCTAACAACTACGGTCTTAAATTGGGAGATCCATCCTAGCTTACAACAGCTAACTAGAACCGAAGATGCGTGCACTACCACGAGGATTTCTCAACTAACTTCCCCGATCCGCGTAGCATACATCC
>JABXWE010020002.1:0-21740 GCA_014611495.1 Limonius californicus | reverse complement strand
CACAGCGCAGTTATACAGAGTGGTTTATAAAAAACAATCGTTAGAATCGTCTTCTATATTGAAGCAGATAGTTTTTTCGAACTGTGCCAATAGTATTTTAATATTTATAGAATTGAGTCAAAATACTTATAAAGGAAAATTCAAGGGCTAAGATAGTTTGCCACATCGAAGCTGACATTGTTGTCTAAACCCTGCTATTAACGTTTTAAAAATTAGTAAGTGGGTGCGTGGCGTTATGATAAATAAAATAAATAGTACAACGTGAAAATGATACAGGGTGACTTATAAAAATAAAGGGTCAAAACAGGCTGCCACATTGAAGCAGAAATATTTTTCGAACTCTTCCGGCAACATTTCACGGTGCCATTTAAAAAAATAATATATAACAATTATACAGGGTGACTTATTAAAAAAAAGGGTCAAAACAAGCTACCACATTGTAGCAGAAATATTTTTCGAACTCTTCCATCAACATTTCATGGTGCCATTTAAAAAAATAATATATAAGAATTATACAGGGTGACTTATAAAGAAAAGGGGTCAAACCATGCTACTACATTGAAGCAGAAATATTTTTCGAACCCTTCCAGCAACATTTCATGGTGCCATTTAAAAAAATAATATATAAGAATTATACAGGGTGACTTATAAAAAAAAAGGGGGTCAAAACAAGCTACCACATTGAAGGAGAAATATTTTTCGAACTCCTCCATCAACATTTCATGGTGCCATTTAAAAAAATAATATATAAGAATTATACAGGGTGACTTATTAAAAAATAAAGGAAAAAAAATGTATAAGAATGATACAGGGTGATTCATAAAGTTAGGAATCAAAATAAGCTGTTGTATTGAAGCAGAAAGCCTTTTCGAACTCTTCCAGCAATATTTTCAGCATTTTATTGAGGCTGGAAATTTTTTTAAAATGCAAGCAGGCTAGTCATACTGTGTGATATAGAGAAATCGGAAGACCAGAAAATTTTGTGACATTCTCACAACTTTGCCACGAGTTTTTAAAATTCAGAAAAGCGAGTATAATTCAACAAAATTAGTTATACATAGTGGTTTAGAAAATATTAAGCTGTAGACAGACAGTTTGGCCAAAGTATACCTGCAATATTTAAACATTTAATAAACAAGTGAATATACTGAGTCAGCTTAAAATAATATTCGTAGAAATTGAAATTATACAGGGTGTTAGATGAATATCAATGTTTAACATAGTTTGTCACATCAAAACAGGCAGGTTTTTCTAAGCCTTTATGTTAATTAATTTAAAATATAATATGTGACTATATACAGTGATGCCAAAATTATGTAGTACTATCTAAACATTACATACGGTGTTCTAGAACTTATACATTATATCGAAGAAAATCTCTTTATTAAATCCTGCTATAGTTCTTACGATGAGCATTTTTCAGTTTCGGATTAGCGCTTTATTTGCACAGCACAAACTGAACGCATTTCAGTCTTTGTTAGTTGCAGATTCATATTTCCGACAAGGACGTATGTCGTAGTGCCATCTGCGAAAGAAACAACACCAACACTGTATGTGTGACGTATTTTGTCGGCTGACACGGTTAGTAGAAAGAAACAGAGATATTGAAGAATGTTGCAGCCAAACGTCACTACTTAAATCTGGTTCCAGCAGTATTTAAAATGTTTTAGGGGTTGTCAAGGACAATTAAAGAAGGTTCTCGCAAATTAGACAGAAGTTGTTTTTGAATCCATTTATCAAAATTTTTCGCGTCCATGTTATCGTGGTAGTCTGATGCTTTTGATTTGGCAGAAAAAATACAGCTGCTGTTTTCAATAAATCCATTGTGATTGCCAGCATGCAAAATCAAATACCTTTTTCCTTCTGATGCTGATCACTTTTCGGTGTATCGTCTTGCCTAGAGCGTTTGTTGGATCCTTTTGCAAAAATTCAGGTAAAGGCGATGGTGAATTTGTATTATCTATATATATTTTTTAAAAGCCGTTCGCAATGACGCCACACTAGCTTTTTCACATAGTGCTCTGCGGTTGCAATCTTCCTTGAATTTAAAACCAATACATTGTAAGAGTTTCCTAATCGTTGACAGTTTTATTTTAGATTTTTAGAATAGCACTTAAGTTAGGTAGAAAGTACCCTTGGTGTGCAATTAAGCCAAACTGCGCTTTTGTCGACCCTCAACATGTTTTACACATCTAGTTGTCATAATTTTGACCGGATCTGGGACGGGGTTGACAAAGGCTCCGACATTGTCGTCGAAATGCCGTATAAACCTCCAAAACATTTTAAATACTGCTGGAAACATTTAAGTAGTGACGTTTGGCTGCATCAGCGCGACATTCTTCAAGTATCTCCGTTTCTTTCCACTAAACGTGTCAGCCGACAGAATACGTCACACGTACAGTGTTGGTGTTGTTTCGTTCGCAGATGTCACTATAACATACGTCTTTGTCGGAAATATGAATCTGCAAGCAACTAATGCGTTCTGTTTGTTCTGTGCAAATAAAGCGCTATCGCTAAGAACTATAGCAGCATTGTAAATTATAATCGAGTATGTTATGAAGTTTAGTCAAAAATGACTAATTGTACAGGGTGTTTGAGAAAAATCCATGGTGTAAATTTAAGAAACTCATTAATATTTTAGTATGTGTAAACAGTCTAATCAATAATTATATGGTGCTAGCGACGCAGTATTAGTGTATGTGTTGATAGAGTAGTTATTCTTTAAAGGTGTATCTTGTCTGATATACTACAAACTATACAGGGCGTTGAAAGCCCGAAATCGTCAGATTTTCTTAGTTTCTTCGAAAGCTCGTTTGTTGGTTGTTATTTTAATTTCATATGAGATAAATTCGAACCATGTACCAGTCGTATATTAATATTTTATGAGATATCAAGATTTAATTTTCCAATTTCGACTATTTTGTGATAAAACATTTAACTGCAGTTTATATCAAATTTATAGCTCGTAAAAGCTGCATTTTATTTATATGTTTCTTTCGAATGTTTAAATGACTCACATTTCTATGTTTACAAAATTATTTCTGAACATCGGGACAATTGTACGTTTATCTCTGTATTGTACGCTCTTCGTGGGCCAAGATTCATGGCTCAAGTCAAAATTGGAGTTGTGTCCTACCAGGATCATTTTTAGCAGTTTTTGGCGGTTCATTTGAAACCAAACCGGAATGAGCCTTCAGGACATAGTTTTAATGGCAGTTCGCTCTTTTTGACATCTTCTGCGACCAAAAGCAAACTGTTAATGCAAATTAAACATGAGGTGTAGGTACGGAAGGTCAATCAAGTGTGCTGTGGAGAAAAAGTCAAGGTAGGCGATGTTTTATGAACTCATGACGCCTATAATGGCGGCGTATCTATAATTTATAAATAGATTGGCAAAAAATGAGACAATACCTTCATAAAGCTGCGTCAGATTAACGCATTTCCTCCAGATCCTCGTCCAAGATCTTATTTTTAGGTGCACGTTTGGAAGTTCTCTTTTAACCTAATAAGACTGTTAATTATGTCAGGGGGAATAAATGAGAATGAGAGGCTTAAGGTGATGTAATTTTATATTTATGGCTCTTATAACGCGAACATATGATTTTAGTTATCTGTTCTGAGAACTTGTAAACAACGCCAACTATCTATGAATATGGAAATGGAATGTCCTTTCCAACAGCTTCTAAAGTGCGCCTGTTGTATTGGTAATTGAACTACTTTAAGATTGATTTACTGTTACGAAGCCTTTGAAACGATTATTTACTGTAGAATGTTCTATTTGAAATGAAATTAAAATTAAAAATTATTTTATATTTGTCTTATCAAGGTCGTGGCGTCATGCACGCTTGAAATTAAAAAACCTTGCATACTTTTACATTTTTTGCAACGGAATTTTCCACCATCAGTTACAAATCGATTGTAGATCAGTGAACGGTTAAGTAGAAATGCTAATTATTTATGTAAGAATGCGTTTGATGGCGAGTGAAGCGTCAAAAAGCAAATTAATGTCCGTTGTATTTATCCAGCCGTTTGTATATTAATTTAATGCAAGTACTGTTAATATTTGAGGTTATTTTTTAAATCAAG
The DNA here is from genome assembly GCA_014611495.1 of Limonius californicus. Lineage (NCBI taxonomy): Eukaryota > Metazoa > Arthropoda > Insecta > Coleoptera > Elateridae > Limonius > Limonius californicus. Next base: position 17,654 of record JABXWE010020002.1, on the reverse strand, counting down.
CGCCGCGCCGTTAAAAAATAATATTTATGATCTGCCTGCTGGGCGTACTTCAAATCGGTTTAGATCAACGTCAAGACGAAAACCAGAAGTAAATTACATGAACATCCAAAACAGGATTTTTCTATACGAAACCAATACCGAGTAATCCGTAATCAATCACCTGAAACCTCCAGTTATTATTTGCATATCGATAAGATAGAGCTGCCGGTTGAAGCTAATTTGCGAATTTTAATGCCTCCTGGAATTTGCGTTCGGTTTCGTTTTCCAGGCACGCCTTCGCATTAAATTTCAAATTGTCATTTTGTAAGCCGTGCGAGTACACGACGACACGTGAAAGAACCGTTTCGTATGACTAATCCGCGACCAAACCTATCAGAAGTATTTCGAGACTTTGGCAAAGCACGAGAACTTCTTGAAAAATTTCCCTAACCAAAAATGCCAGCTCGCCGAAGCGTTTCAGAAAACTTAGGGAAAACAACCAGAATTTGTTAAAACTAATAATAAGTTGGGAAAACAAAACACCGAAAAAATAAAAGGAATATACGAGGGTCAGACCAAAAGGTTTCAACATATTTGGGTACAGGGTGTCTGTTGTAATAAAACAAAAGTTCAATTAGAGATAAAGAAAAGCAGGATTCGTACAGAAGGTTTTACCATTGATTTTGCAAATATATATAAGAGCGCCGTTTTGGAAATAATAATTATGTATATGTCAATGAAATTTCAATCCTAACCTCTAATGTTCGAATTTGAATTATAGTTTTAGTTATCGATTTAAACTCAATATATTATATTCATTAAAACATCTGAATTTTTTGTAGAAAACTCAAATTTTCATTTGTTGGTATTAAAATTTCTAGATAAAATCGAACTCTTTTGAGTCTCGACTCAAATTTAGATTTAAATTATTTCAATTCCATCGTTAATTTCTACCATACTAGTTAAAATTCTACATTTTTACTCTCAACTCAAATGTATACTCTACATTAAAAAGTTTTTAATCTGTGATTTATACTCGAAAATTCTACATTATTTCCTAAATTTGTAATTTAAAAATCAATTTTCAGTGTAAAAATGTGTACTTAAAATTCGATATTTCCGGTTGAGTGGTTAAATTTCGATGTAACTTTTGGAAATATCGTCATCAAACACGAAATTCTATATTCAACTCAAAGTTTCCCCTTTAAACTTGAAATTTCAACTATTATTTTACAATAATTGCATCTAACTTGCAACTCCAAATTTTAATTTTTATATTTAAAAATAAAACAATTCCATAGTTAATTTCTACATTACTAGTTTCTTCTACTACATTCTTCTCTCAACTAAACTATACATTTTACATTAAAAAGTTTTTAATCTGCGTTTTCATACTTGAAATTTCAACATTATTTTCTAAGTGTCTAATTTAAAATTCAAATTTCCGTGCAAAAGTGAGTACTTAAAATTTGATATTTCCGGTTGAGTGCTTAAATTGCGACGTAACTTTTGTAAATATTGTCATGAAGCTCGAAATTTTATATGCAACTCAAAATTTCTTCTTCGAAATATCCCATTTAAACTTGAAATTTCAACTCCAGTTTTGCAATAACTTTTTCTACCTTAAAACTCCAAATTTTGATTTAAATTAAAACAATTCCGTAGTTAATTTCTACGTTACTAGTAAAAATTCTAAATTTCTACTCCCAACTCAATTGTACATTTTACATTCAAAAGTTTTTAATCTGCGCTTTATACTCGAAATTTCAACATGATTTCTTAAATTTCTAATATAAAATTCAAATTTCCGTGCAAAACTGAGTACTTAAAATTCGATATTTCCGGTTGAGTGGTTAAATTTCGATGTAACTTTTGTAAATATCGTCAGCAAACTCGAAATTCTATATTCAATTCAAAATTTCTCCTTCGAAATTTCCCCTTTCCCCAAACTCGAAATTCTATATTCAACTCAAAATTTCTCCTTCGAAATTTCCCCTTTCCCCTAGTTAAAATTCTAAATTTCTATTCTCAACTAAAATGTTCACTTTACATTAAAAAGTTTTTAATATGCGATTTCATACTTCAAATTTCAACATTATTTCTTAAATTTCTAATTTAAACATCCGAGTTTCAGTGCAAAAGTGTACTTAAAATTCGATATTTCCGGTTGAGTGGATAAATTTCGATGTAACTTGTAAATATCGTCATCAAACTCGAAGTTCTTTTGATTTAAATTAAAACAATTTCATAGTTAATTTCTACATTACTAGTTCAAATTCTAAATGTCTTCTCTCAACTCACATTTATATTTTACATTAAAAAGTTTTTAATCTGCGATTTCATACTTGAAATTTCAACATTATTTCGTAAATTTCTAATTTAATCTTCCGAGTTTCAGTGCAAAAGTGTACTTAAAATTCGATATTTCCGGTTGAGTGAGTAAATTTCGATGTAACTTTTGTAAATATCGTCATCAAACTCGAAATTCTATATTCAACTGAAAATTTCTCTTGCGAAATTTCCCCTCTAAACTTGAAATTTCAACTCTAGTTTTGCAATAACTTCTTCTAACTTAAAACTGCGAATTTTGATTTTTAGATTTAAATTAAAACAATTCCATAGTTAAATTCTACATTACTATTTAAAATTCTAAATTTCTACTCTCAACTAAAATATACATTTTACATTAAAAAGTTTTTAATCTGCGTTTTCATACTTGAAATTTCAATATTATTTCGTAAATTTCTAATTTAATCTTCCGAGTTTCAGTGCAAAAGTTTACTTAAAATTCGATATTTCCGGTTGAGTGAGTAAATTTCGATGTAACTTTTGTAAATATCGTCATCAAACTCGAAATTCTACATTCAACTGAAAATTTCTCTTGCGAAATTTCCCCTCTATACTTGAAATTTCAACTGTAGTTTTGCAATAACTTCTTCTAACTTAAAACTGCGAATTTTGATTTTTAGATTTAAATTAAAACAATTCCATAGTTAAATTCTACATTACTATTTAAAATTCTAAATTTCTACTCTCAACTAAAATATACATTTTACATTAAAAAGTTTTTAATCTGCGTTTTCATACTTGAAATTTCAATATTATTTCGTAAATTTCTAATTTAATCTTCCGAGTTTCAGTGCAAAAGTTTACTTAAAATTCGATATTTCCGGTTGAGTGAGTAAATTTCGATGTAACTTTTGTAAATATCGTCATCAAACTCGAAATTCTACATTCAACTGAAAATTTCTCTTGCGAAATTTCCCCTCTATACTTGAAATTTCAACTGTAGTTTTGCAATAACTTCTTCTAACTTAAAACTGCGAATTTTGATTTTTAGATTTAAATTAAAACAATTCCATAGTTAAATTCTACATTACTATTTAAAATTCTAAATTTCTACTCTCAACTAAAATATACATTTTACATTAAAAAGTTTTTAATCTGCGTTTTCATACTTGAAATTTCAATATTATTTCGTAAATTTCTAATTTAATCTTCCGAGTTTCAGTGCAAAAGTTTACTTAAAATTCGATATTTCCGGTTGAGTGAGTAAATTTCGATGTAACTTTTGTAAATATCGTCATCAAACTCGAAATTCTACATTCAACTGAAAATTTCTCTTGCGAAATTTCCCCTCTATACTTGAAATTTCAACTGTAGTTTTGCAATAACTTCTTCTAACTTAAAACTGCGAATTTTGATTTTTAGATTTAAATTAAAACAATTCCATAGTTAAATTCTACATTACTATTTAAAATTCTAAATTTCTACTCTCAACTAAAATATACATTTTACATTAAAAAGTTTTTAATCTGCGTTTTCATACTTGAAATTTCAATATTATTTCGTAAATTTCTAATTTAATCTTCCGAGTTTCAGTGCAAAAGTTTACTTAAAATTCGATATTTCCGGTTGAGTGAGTAAATTTCGATGTAACTTTTGTAAATATCGTCATCAAACTCGAAATTCTACATTCAACTGAAAATTTCTCTTGCGAAATTTCCCCTCTATACTTGAAATTTCAACTGTAGTTTTGCAATAACTTCTTCTAACTTAAAACTGCGAATTTTGATTTTTAGATTTAAATTAAAACAATTCCATAGTTAAATTCTACATTACTATTTAAAATTCTAAATTTCTACTCTCAACTAAAATATACATTTTACATTAAAAAGTTTTTAATCTGCGTTTTCATACTTGAAATTTCAATATTATTTCCTAAGTTTTTAATTTAAACTTCGAGTTTCAGTGCAAAAGTGTGTCTTTAAATTCGATATTTCCGGTTGAGTGGTTAAATTTCGATGTAACTTTTGTAAATATCATCATCAAACTTGAAATTTTATATTCAACTCAAAATTTCTCCTTCGAAATTTCCTCTTTAAACTTGAAATCTCAATTCCAGTTTTGCAATAACTTCTTCTAACTTAAACTCCAAATTTTGATTTTTAGATTTAAATTAAAACAATTCCATAGTTCATTTCTACATTACTAGTAAAAATTACTAGTAAAAATTCTAAATTTCTACTCTCAACTAAAATTTACATTTTACATTAAAAAGTTTTTAATCTGCGATTTCATACTTGAAATTTCAACATTATTTCGTAAATTTCTTATTTAAACTTCCGAGTTTCTGTGCAAAAGTGTACTTAAAATTCGATATTTCCGGTTGAGTGGTTAAATTTCGATGTAACTTTTGTAAATGTCGTCAGCAAACTCGAAATTCTATATTCAACTCAAAATTTCTCCTTCGAAATTTCCCCTTTCCCCAAACTCGAAATTCTATATTCAACTCAAAATTCTCCTTCGAAATTTCCCCTTTCCCCTAGTTAAAATTCTAAATTTCTATTCTCAACTAAAATGTACACTTTACATTAAAAAGTTTTTAATCTGTGATGTATACTCGAAATTTCAACATGATTTCCTAAATTTCTAATTTAAAATTCAAATATACGTGCAAAAGTGAGTACTTAAAATTCAATATTTCCGGTTGAGTGGTTAAATTTCGATTTTGTAAATACTGTCATCAATCTCGAAATTTTATATTCAACTCAAAATTAATGGACATTTTACATTAACAAGTTTTTAATCTGCGATTTTATACTCTAAATTTTAACATTATTTCTTAAATTTCTTATTTAAACTTCGAATTTCAGTGTATACTTAAATTTCGATGTAACTTTTGTAAATATCTTCAGCAAACTCGAAATTTTATATTCAACTCAAAATTAATGTATATTTTACATTAAAAAGTTTTTAATCTGCGATTTTATGCTCGAAATTTCAACATTATTTCTTAAATTGCTAATTTATTAAACTTCGAATTTCAGTGTGTACTTAAACTGTGATATTTCCGGCTGAGTGGTTAAATTTCGATGTAACTTTCGTAAATATTGACATCAAACTTGAAAATTTATATTCAACTCAAAATTTCCCCTCTAAGCTAGAAATTCAACTCCAGTTTTGAAATAACTTCTTCTAACTTAACACTCCAAATTAAGATTTTGATTAATGTCAAAGTTATTTATTAAATTTTGCATTAAACTCGCTAAGTTTTAGTTATAAACTCAAAATTATAATTTAAATTTTACGTTTCGACTATAAACTCGAATTTCGATTTCACATAAAAAATATAAAGTTTCATTTCAATTTCAGTTTGAAATTCCACTTAAATTTGAATTTTCAATTTCCAACTCAAATGTCTTTTTTAAGTAAATTATATCAAAATGAATCTTTTTATTTTTACTTTTAAATTAGAAATTCCAGTCTTGTTGTTTGTTGTTTACTGTGAACTCAAAGTTGAATATCCAAAATTCAGATCCAAATTTCAACTTAAATTCCAAATTTAGATGTAAAACTCGATATTTCAATTCTACAACCGTATTAACTATCAATTTAATTTTCTGTGTTACTGTTTTCATTTGCAACTAAATATTTGGTATCTTAATTCTGAACGTGCAGTTCAAATAAAGAATTATTTACTTTAAAATTTGAATATTGTTATTTCGAACTTCAAAATTTAACGATAATGGGTAAATTTGGATTTATAACAGGAAATTATTTTCACTGTAAACTCGATTTCATTTTTATTGTTATAATTTCTATTTACGGAGATGATTTGAAACTGAAATTTTGGCTTCATAGTTGAAATTTCAACTTCACTTGTAAAGTGAAAATTCGAAATTTTGAGCATAATATCTCAATTTTAAAACTTTAAATTTCAATTTACATCGCTAATAGGTACCTACCGTAAACATTTCAATATTAATGTTGAAATTTCCAAAATGCAAATGTAGTTTTGAAATCGACAATTTTAAGTTTTATTCGCAAATTTCAATTTAAACTTAAAATGTCAACATAAACTGAAAAATTGAGTTGAAATTATAAATTTCGACTTGAAAAATAACCGAAATTTTGGTTCAGTATTCGAAAATTTCACTTTTCATTTGAAATTTCTCCAGATAAAATACACAAACACTGCTGTAATACAAACATGAAAAATAACTTTGATTTTAATGTTTGTAATTGGTTAATAATTAGATATATATTGTAGAAATTTAATTTTTTAAGAACACTCTGTATAATTCAGGAAACATACTTATTTAGCGGTTAAATTTTACAATATTATCACTATATAGTAGAGATTCTCAGGAACATAATTAAGTTAAGTACAGATATACAGGGTGATCATAGAAAGTTCTGCACTGAAAGTTACATTGTAGAAGTTCGAATTATGAAAGCTTTGCGTGGAAATGTACATGAAAGCTGAATAGAAGGATTTTAAAGAAGAACCAATAATTAATATATTTTTGATCCGGTTGTACAGGGTGTGCCAGATAATTATTATAATGGAAACGGTTTGTTAAAGTTAAAACATATTAAAGCAGTGTATCATTATTTTAAAATATTTGGGAAGGAGTCTAGAAAACTTTTATGTATTACTATATTATTATTGTATATTACAAATATACAGGGTGATTGCAAATCATCTTTAGTCAGTATAGCAACTAGAGTAACCAAAATTGTATGAGAACATGGACGCCAAATTACATTCAGTAAAGCATGCCAAGAATTGGTAGTCTGTTAGTTACAGGGCGTTGCAGAACCAAAGATAACATTCGTTTGCTACGTTAAAAAGCATATATGTTAATACAAAACTAAGAGTATTTTTAAATATTATTAAATACGTCGGTCTTTGTAAAAAACAAAATTTAAGATCTGAAAAATTAATGTAATCAAGAGATTTACATATATCAAAAAGTATGAATTTATGCAGGGTGATTACGTGCCCACCATTTCAAAATAGGCAACCCCAACTACTATCACAAGATTGCAGTATCTTGTGATATGTAATTTGGGTTGCCTATTTTTGGTATGATCGACCCCTCACTTTCCCCTGAATTACTCGATAGATCTTTCTCAAAATATCGTTACTATTTAATAGTCTTCTTTGGAATATATTATGGACAACATAATTAAGATTAGTACGGATATACAGGGTGGTTTTCTAAAGTACAAAAGCAAGAGGTAGATTATTGAAGTTAGAAGTGCAAACTGGCAAGTGGGACGTCAATTTAGAGGACAGCTGCATTTATTGCAGTGTTTTGCCAAAAAGTTTTAGTTTTGTACAAGTTCCTTTCGGTGCTTATGGGAAAATGGCCAAGATTCGAATTTATGACTAAAATTTGCTGGTTCTAAAATGTGTTGAAATATCCCGAAGGCAAAATGAAAAATGAATTTATTTTAACTCTGGTAATGTATGAAGTCGAAGGAACATTATTCGCAAATCATCACAAACATCTCGAGAGTATAACGAGAGATGATGAGATGAGATACACAAGCTGATTTTCCAATAAATAGCGAGAAGTCACACGCAGTAATGCATTCGGAGGTGACATCACACTGTTTATTTTAGGTAACAACACACGTCTGTATTCGCATTTACTATTTATTTAGGTTGAATTTTCCTTGCTCCTACCTGCTTGATTGGACAAGAAAGTGACGTCGAATTTGCATATCGAAAATAGACGGTGATGTCAACGTTCAATTAAATTACTGTATTTACGGTAAAGTTTTGTATAAAAAATGGAAGATTTTCTCGGTTTCCCCTTAAATCCCGAAAGGCAGAACTGAAATTGGTCGCGTGGGCGCTTCAAGATTACAAGATAGGCCTTATTAGCTTGTCGGCTACTAATTTAGTTGCGTTGCGCAACCGATTTTATCATTTATGGTATAATTTTCCTGCTTACATTTCGTGTAAAGTAATCGGTTAATGAGCGCGATTTTATCAGTTCACTTGTAGGTTTATTTCGTGGTATCTCCGTTAGAGTCACTCGACGCAGTTAAATTAGTTTGCGTTGTTTGTTGTTAGTAGAAATGCGCATAAAAATTTAAACAGTTAAGTGAAAAAAATGCCCATTTAATACTATTTTGTGGGAACCTACCAACAAATGTAAAGTAGTAAGTCTTTTCAAGTCGGATGACCTGGAAATACATAACTATTTAATTTGCACTAATACAACTCTGTAATACTAGTGGTAACTGTTAAAATTGTATGACTGTGAGATAAAAACTCGGCGGACCTGAGTTCGATTCCCAGTGCGTTTGTTCATGCTACACTTTAGTTCTTCGATGGAGACGTTAAACTTCAAAATAAAACGATTATATACAGACGTTTTGAAGACACACTTGCAGACGGATTTGTTAAACCAAGGCTGTAAGGGATAATAACAAATACAAGGGTTTGTTTATAAGATTTAAGATAAAACAAGTTACGAATTCTATTGAAAATTTAGGCTACGAAAAAGAACACACAAAATACAACTAAGAGGAGTGTGAGTTTAGTTTAAAAAATTAATTAAAAAATTAAAAAATTTCAGTAATTCAGCAATTATATCGAGTGTTCTATAACAGTCTGTGGAAAAATACTGCCAAATGGATGCTGCATATTGAATTGTTAAAATTTTAGGACAGTTGGAGGTTAAAGTCAGGAGTGGAAGTAAGCCGGAACTCTCCGGAGCGGCCATTCCGGTAAAAAATTTGAAAATGGAACTCAGTTCGGGTTTAAAACGACCAACCAGGAAAGAAAAATAATAATTTATTATTCGTAAACAATCAATATAACAAAATAATGTAACCAAAATGATTTCTCACTGAAATGTATCCTTCTTATATACCCGTCCGACGATGGATAGCGCGCGACAGGAGGTAGAAGTACGGTTAAAAATCGTCCGTTGCACACGACACGGTTTTTAATGCTCAACTGCTTGCGTTTCGGCAAGATTTTGTCTACTTTCACCCTGGTTAAAGTAGATAGATTTGTCAAATTTACGTAGAAAGTTTTTCAAAATCTATAACCAATTACTGTGCCAGTAACATCTAGATTGTGCTTTCAAACCACAGTACCGGATGACCATGAAATGTATCATTTTTGAAACTTGAATTCGATTTCCACTGTTTTTATTTTTGGTTCGCTTTGCTTTAAGACAAAAAACTGTAAAATACAGAATTGTATAAGGTGTTGGCTGAGGCTTGAAGGCACATTTAGCAACAGATTTGTTAACTCGAGGGTGTAAGGGTGGTGGGATATAAAAGGGCTCGTTTAAAGGTTTTTAAATGGAATGAATTACGAGTGCTACAGAAAATTTAGGAACAATTTCAAAACATAAAGAAAATCGCTGCAAGTATAGCTTCAAAAATATCCGTACAAGCAGCAACTATGTAGGGTGTAACACCGTAATGTCCATACTTTAACGTACACTATATATAGTAAATTGTTAAAATTCTCAAAATAATTGGGAGTCCGCGACATAAATCTATATCCGTGGTCGAAACAGTTTTTAGAATCACTCTAAGTAAGGTAACAATCAACACTCAAGGTAACATGTATTACAAATTCATTAAAAAACCTTTCAATAAAATATAGATTGACCAAATCAGCTGAAGCCGTGAAATGATAGGAAAGACGACGTCACAGGCCCAGTACACTTGGCTATAGAAACTTTGTTTCGGTGCAGTAGCTATAGATAAAATGCATTGGTTAAACTCACATGCTACTATCGCTTGGACTGTACCGATATTGCAAGCGCACGGTTCAAGTTTAGAATGAGCTTCGCTTGAATGCAATTCGCGACCAGCGTTTCAGCTATATTGGTCAAGCTGTACAATCACTTTTTAGAGCAGTGACATTTATATTAGAAATGCGAGAGCGCTTTCAAATTGTCGGGTTACCTTCAAATACATAGTTTTTAATTTTCCCTAAAGGAGCTATTCTAAATAAGTATATTTTTTGCAGCTTCTGCACAAGTAGTCCTGACGGTTCAACAGAGAACGGGGGCCCTCAGAAACATGGGGTCCCCGAGTTTACACACTCGGCCCCTTACCACGCATGCTTCGCAGAGGATTACGGGACCTCAACCAGTTACTGTAAGTATTTGCCTTCAAAATGTGCTTGTGTGCACTTATTAAATGATAGAAAAACTTGAGCTGATTAAGAACATCTCATTTAAACCATGATTTAAATCATATTGTGTTTTTATTCAAGTCAATGGTTTGAATCATACTTTGAAATTTCGTGTGTTATAACCAAGCCGTTCTAAAACAATTAATTTTTTTGTTTTATCTTTAAGTATTACGTATAACATTTATATATGTATATATGAAGGTCGATTGATAACTAAGGTCTCCAATCCTATAAAATATATTTGAGACAAAAGGAAATATTAAAACCGGTGTCAAAATAAAGTAAATTTATTGTACCTCAAACCTACATTTTTATTTTTCTACATAATCATCATTTAGTGTCACACATTTTTCCAAACGCTGCATCCATTTCCTCATTCCGAGCATGAAGATACTTTCTGGTTTACCCTTGATCCACTTGCGCACAGCAGCCTGAACTTCGGTATCCGACGAAAAATGGTGACCTTTCAATACCTCCTTCAACTTTGGGAACAACCAGAAGTCTGAGGGTGCCAAATCGGGGCTGTACGGAGGGTGAGAATCAACCGTGAATTTTAGGTTCGTCATCGTCTTCGTCGTTTTGCGACTGCAATGCGGTCTGGCGTTGTCGTGGTGTAACCAGAAAGTGGTCCTTTGCGGCCTTACTCTACGGATACGTTTCTTGAGTGCTCGTAAGGTTTCGCAGTATCTTGCCGAATTAATCGTTGTTCCGTTTGGCAGATATTCCGTGTGAGTGACACCCTTTGCATCCCAAAATATCGTGAGTATGACTTTGTGTGCTGAGCGAACTGTTTTGAATTTCCTTACACCCGGAGATGAAGGGTGACGATATTCCATCGACTGCCGCTTGTTTTCAGGGTCGTAGTGATGAACCCAAGATTCGTCCCCGGTGGTGATGTTCATGAGAAATTGATCTCCTTGACGACGATACTGGTTAAGAAGTTCTTGACAAACGTTTTTTCTCTGTTCTTTCATGACATCCGTCAATTGTCGCGGGACCCACCTGGCGCAGATTTTTCTGTAATTCAACGTCTGGATAATGTGCTGCACTCTTTCTTAACTAATGTCCAATTGCAGAGCAATTTCTCTTTACTTAATTCGGCGATTTCCTTGAATCAGCGCATTCACTCGTTTTTGATTCTTTTCAAACGTCATTGAAATTGGTCGTCCTGATCTTTTTTCATCAAACACCTTCATCTCGCCCCTATTGCAGATTTTTGCACGTCGAACCCATCGACATCCATACAAACATTGCCATAAACAGCTTTCAAACGCATGTGAATTTCGATGGGCGCGCAACCTTCCAGCTTTAAAAATTCTATCACTGATCGTTGCTAGTCTCTAACGAAACACTAATAACCTGGGAAAAACAATTTCTGTATAGTATATTGGCAAGTTTTACTTTAGTTTTCTCTTCAGTACGGCGTAGAGAAAGGCACAGTTGAGGTGCTCCTAGGTTCTTCGGGAAACAGGACAAATTCGCAGGCACGCCTCTGAAGACTGGATCACGAGGGAGGCACAACGCTATGGGCCAGGACTTTCTTTGACGGAGCAAAGAAAAACGGGAACTTCAAATGCCGAAATCTCCGCCGCTGCACATGACGATCACTTGTAACGGCTCACCGGGGTTGAAAGCTTCTATTCCGATACAAGTCGTGAGAACAAATTTACTGAATTCTCTTTACAAAAAACTGACACTTTGCTAATATATTTAATCCGACACGAGTCGAAGATTCTTTTGCCTAAGGCAGAAAACGAAACGATAAGTTCATTTAGCAGAAGAAAGCAGCTAACAACCCGGTTTCCAAAAATCACGTTCGTCCACTTCCAGAGGCTAGCGTCCACTGACTTCCCACGGCCGCTAAAATTCCCACCCGACGAAATTGTTCTAGAACAATCCTCTTGCACGTGTGCCTTCCGGCGCACCTGCAAGAGAAGAGTTCCAAGAACTGCCTCTTGTCGGCAAATCCAGACTTACACAAGTACGTCAAACGGAACAGATGGTAACTTTCAAAGACTAAGCGGCAAAACTCAAACGAACATAACAAGTAAAAAACAAAAAAATAATTAGGAAAGTTTTATATAATTTGGTAAACGTTCAAAATTCCATCCACTTCTAACATTTTTTAATTATCTTCGAACTCGAACAAACGTGATTGATGTACACGATTCAAAAATTCTATTTTGTGAATGGTGCTCTCGTAACACCAGAGCTCGGTATACTATTTATTTAATTGTACCCTAAAGAAAAAATTTCTGTGGAGTGTTATCGCGACTTCTGGGAAGTCATGGATGCACAGCTCTTCTTCCGATCCAATTTCTTCTAAATACATTATTTAAGTAACTGCTAACAATCCAACCGTAGTGTTGGTACCAAAGTGTTTGTCGTACATTGAGTTCTACGTCTACCAACAACCCGAGTAAAATGTTTTGAGGGATATCCTTTTTTAGGTCATCCTTGGGGTCTCGTACCATTTGTCCCACGAGTGCTGTTTTAGATCTATATTGCCATTTCCTACCGTTAGATTTTGTTTTAGCCTATTAGATCGTGTTTGTTTTAGTATCTTCGATTTGTCTATATTTATCGATAAACCTATTTCTTTTGCTCTTTTTCCAATTGTATGTAGGCCTTCCTGCCATAACGTTAATACTGCCATTGGTGTGGATTGTTTTCATTGAATGGCTACTTCTTTACTACATTTTCTAGGGTTATGTTGAATAACACTGTGCTAGCCTGTCTCCCTGTTTTAATCCTTTTTTATTAACATTGGTTCTGTACGTTAATGCATACTTCTGAATTTTTTATCATTATTTTGATTAGTCTCACCAGTTATGCGGGTACTCTCAGCTCAAGCATGATCTGGAAAACCTTATGTGTAACGATGTTATCGTAGGCCTGGCAAAAATCTACAACTATTTGATGCTTTACTGAGACTCTGTTTGACGGTAATCAGCTGGTCTCTGATTGATCTGTCAGTTCGAAAACCAAACTCATACTCTTCAATGATATCTTTCGCGATCGGTTGCAGTCTTTGGCTTGGGTGAATACTATATACGTTTGTCAAAGTAGTGAGATGCCCCTGTAGTTCTTGCATTGTACTTTCGCCTTATTTGTGTATGTCATGTAAAATTTTTATTTCATTCTGTTGGTATGCATTCTTCTCTCCATATGTCTATCATTAAGGAATGTATGTTTCAAGCATTGCGTTGCCTCCATATTTCAGCAACTCGGCTACTATTAGGTCTATCCCCGGGGTCATATTACCTTTTTGTGCTTGTATAGCTCTTTGTACTTCTTCTAAAATAGGGTGGTTCGGATGTTTACATACCAGCACCACTTTGAAGATGGGTCTCACGTACCCAGTGCGAATTCTCTTCTGCCTAATGGTGCGAGTTGTGCCTATTCACGTAACAATTATTTGAGAAGTTTGTCTCATCGCTAAACAATATACAATTGAAGAAAGATGGAGCCAAAAGAACTTAACTCTCAAAGAAATTACAAAATTGCAATCTTTTCTGATGGTTATTTCTATGCAGTTCGTGCATCAAAGTAACATCATAGGGATGAAATACATTTGCTGCAGAATTCTTCTAACTGAAGTTCTACTAACACTCATATTCGTGCTTAGATCTTTTTCTTACATGGGGATTTTCATTCACTCCCTTGTAACACTGCTGCCTCGTTTTCCATTTTCGTAATCGTTCTGGGCCTGCATCTTCTGGAATTAACAATTTTACTTTGGTATTTTAAAGAAGCGTCTTAATATTTTGTCGGACGGTGGTTTTCTAGTTGAATAGCGCCTGATTTATAAATTCTGGGTTACAGCCGCATTTCCGCGGCATTCTCCAAAAATAAGCAACAAATCTGTTTTCTTGTTTTTTAAACACACCTTGATCAATTTAATCCAATTAAAGAAAAAGTGATTTGGTTGGGACAAGGACGGACAAAACGTAGCTAACCCACCCACTATACGAGAGTTGCTTTTTATATTTCGGGATTAGAGAACAAAAACAAATATTTATCATTGAAAATGGCTTTATTGTTTTTCAAAATATTCTCCATGAAGATCAATACACGTTTGCATGCGTGTGAACCAATTTTGGAAGCACTTTTTCCACTCCGATTGAGATATCTCCAAAATATGCATTTTGAACGCATCAACCGTTTCTTCGGGTGTCGAAAAACGTTGATCTCGCAATTTATTTTTGATGTTTGGGAATAAAACGAAGTCATTGGGTGCCAAATCAGGACTATACGGCGGATGACCCATCAAATCGACGTTTTGAGTGCTCAAAAAGTCACTTGTTCGAGCCGATGTGTGAGAGCTCGCATTGTCGTGGTGGAGAATGGTCCGTCTTCGACGGTTGAATTTCCTCATTTCTCCGAAGCCTTGTGGCAAACAAATGGTTGTCTACCATTCAAAATTGACCGTTCTACGATACACCAATGGTATGGTTGAGACATGTTCAGTTTTTCCGAAAAAACAGGCGACCATTTGCTTCGAAGTGCTTCGAGCACGAACGACTTTTGTTGGGTTTGGCTCGCCTTGGAAGACCCATACAGTCGACTGCTGTTTACTTTCGGGCTCATACGATTCGTCACCTGCCACGATGTCATACACATGTTTTGAAGCACCGCGATCGAATTTTTTGAACATTTCTTGCGACCACGAGCTTGTTTTTGAGCGATTGTCAAATTATGTGGGATCCAACGCGAACAAATCTTTTTTTACGGCCAAATGTTCGTGCAATTTTGAATGTATGCTGGTCTATCTCAATCTCACTAAGTCACATGACGATCTTGCAGTATCAGTTCACGCACCGCATCAATATTTTTCAGAACAACAACCGATTTTGGACGACCTTCACGAAATTCGTCGTTGAGCGAACTTGAATTCGGTAAACCATCGATAAACACTGGTCCTTGATGGTGCTTCATCGCCAAAAATCGAATTAAGTTCATCGATGCACTATTTTTGAGTTAATCCACGTCGAAAATGTTCACGATTTAATTCCATTTTCTGGCCGATATGAATTTTTCAAGTTACTGTAAACGTTCTCAGTACGTCAAAAATGTCAAACTACGATAGAGACGTCAGTTGCCAGATGGCAGCACTAGGGTTGTCCAATCCCGAAATATAAAAGGCAACCCTCGTATATCTAAAAAAAAGAGTATTTTCTTTAATTAATCTAAGCTTTAATGTTTAATGTTCTTGTTCTCAAATTAAATTGGTAGTCATAATAATATTATTAGTGTTCAAATAAAATCAACTAATAGCACAATATTATGATAAATCTGACGTTAGCAAAACTCGTAAAACCATCCCAAGATGTTTTCGTTTTGTTGTTATTTTGCAAGACTCCTCCTCAGACTTCATGTCCACAAAATAAATGATAATATGTAAATGATGCGTCACGGATATGATAGTAATAGGAGTGATGTAAGTCTTAGGTAAACTTTGGATTTGTTTTTGTTGTCATTAACCCTGGTTTTTTCCAGAAAATAACCATAATTTGTGTCTGAAGTGCTGCAGCAAGAGTGATATTGCCTTTTAAGCCTTACTTTTTTGTGCAAAAAATCTTATCTAATGGTTGCCATGGTGACCTCCATGATTGCAAGAAATGTTAGTTGCGCAGACATATTTTTATTGCAGCGATAAGATACACTCTTGAGTGCAGACCTTCTTTGCCTCTTGGCTTCGGCAATTCAAAATCTGATCCCATGGATTGTTTTTTACAGCACGAGAAGCAGTACCAGCTGCAACTAGAACGCGAACAACAAATTCGGTTGATGATTGAGAAAGAGCAGCGCTTCATCGATCAACTTCGCAGTGAAATCGCCATATCGCCCAGTGATAAGAAGACAGAGAAGTTGAATAAGGCCGAAAGTAACCTCCAGAAGCTGCACACCATTTTGCAAAACCATGTCCGGACTCAAAACGAGGTAACAGGGAATTTGAAATGCGATTTGCTCATAACTCGTAGTTTTTCTTCATATTTGTTTTGGACTACAAAGTTGTGGAATTTGAAATATGAAAAACAATTACGGGTTACTTTAGACAGTGTTTAGGTCAAAATGTGCATTTTTATAATAGGAATGGATGTAAAGTTGTTGGCTTGGTTGGTAAACGGTTAAATGGTTAATGGTTGGCTTTGGCTCATTGTATCTGTTACCATTTATTTATGCTACGTTTTATTATTCCAAAGATTGATTAAGTTTCCCAATTCCCACCGTTCAGGAAGGAGGTGCTGTTTAATGAGTTTGCTTATCGAAATTTTTAATTGCTCCTTTAGCTCTTGTTAAGGATAAGAGGAAGTTTGACCACATCCAAATTTTCAGAACGTTAACCTTTGGGGTTATTGTTCTAGGATTCTATGAACAAGTGATTATTACTGCAGTAATTAACTTGATAAGTTCTGCTTATTCCTGTCTTACTGTAAATATTTAAAGTTCTTTTTTAATCAATCTTTGAGTTCATAATATCGGTGATGTTCCTAATTTTCAAGAGTATGCTTAGCTTTTTCAATTAAAATTTTCCCATGGATTGGTAGCTACATTTGATCACCAGTCGATAGATTATATGAAGGCAGTTATTTCCTCTTTTCTGTATATAATACGTCACATCCATAACCTGTAATTATTCATTTCATCAAAATGATCATAAAGGGCGTTTCTTGCAATAATTTGTTATAGATTAAGTTACAATAGTTAGAGCATAGGTTTGCGATATTATTGTAGATTAGCTTAAAATACGTTAGATCGGAATAAATAAGAATAGATTGTATTCAGGGTTGGGAATGGTGGGCTAAGGTTATGTGTAGAGCAGGTTAAAATAGATTGAGGGTAGGTTTGAAATATATTCGATTAGGCTACGCTTAAATCATGTTCGTTTAAGGTTAGGTTGAGCAGATTAGGTTTGAGTAGGGTGGACTGAGGGTATGTTTAGAGTAGTCTGAGCTAGGTTAAATAAGATGGAGCATACGTTTGAGCTGGGTTAGATTAGTTAAAATTAAGTTAGGTTAGCTTAAATTATGTTAGGTTAGATTAAAGTTAGGTTGTGTTGAGTAAAGTAGGGTTAGGTGAGCTTAAGTGCGGTTAGGTTTTAGTAGAGTGGACTAAGGTTATGTTTAGAGTAGTCCTAGTTAGGTTAAATAAGGTGGAACATACGTTTGAGCTGGGTTAGATTAGTTAAAATTAAGTTAGGTTAGCTTAA
>JABXWE010020001.1:0-18129 GCA_014611495.1 Limonius californicus | reverse complement strand
ATTCTTATTAAGCATAAAACAAATAAATACAGAAAATTCTTGTGAACTTATCTTAATTTCCAATGGTTATGGAACGTACTACACAGCCTACTTCCTCGAAACTGCATACGGTTGCATTATTTTGGCCTTGATGCTGAAAATCCTTAAGCTTTGGAAGTGCAAAACTATCAAGTTCGCTTTTCTGTGAACGTTTGGGCAGGAATAATCGGCAATAAACTTGTTGGGCCATTTATACTACCTCGAAGACTGAATGCCGATACTATTTAAATCTTTTAAATGAAGAATTCCCTTATCTTTTCGATGACATTCCTGTTCTGGTTCGGCGTGATATGTGGGTGCAACAATATGGGGCTCCTTCACATTATGCAGCATTGGTGAGACAGTGGTTTAATCAGCATTATCCACAAAGATGGGTAGGTCGTGGAGAACCAAATCTGACGCCGTTGGATGTCTTCCTACGGGTACACTTAAAAAATCTGGCGTATTTAAGGCCTATTGACAATGAGGAAGAATTAATTAACAGAAAGCATCAAGCAGCAGCAACTGTTGATGTGCGAATGCTAGAGAGTGTAAAACAGGCGATTGTTGTGCGAGCTACCAAATGCATTGAAGATGATGGAGCGCATTTTGAGCAGATGTTGTAGTTTATTAATAAATAAACTATTAATTTCAATAAGCTTTTTTTAACGTTAAAATACACTATTTACTTAAAAATTGTTTAATAGAAACATCCTAAGGGAGCTCGTAATTCTAAATTACATTCTATTATGTGCCTTTTGCATAATCATTATTAGTAACAGATAGTCTACTTTGTTGAAATATTCCGGATATTCATCTTCCAAATAATGTAATTTCAACTGCTCATTTCGTGGAGATTTTTAGATTCTTATTGCAAAACCGCAAATTCGTCGTCTGAGAAGTCTTACCTGAAAATTTCGTTTCGGGAGATCTGTTCAACTTTGCAACCAACTTTTATGTTAAACATTTTTGTTATATCATTTTTAATGAGATAAAGGCTACATTTGCCATTTAAAAAAAATTCTGTAACTCAATGAGAGATTTTGAGTGAGTGACTTCTAAAACTGAAGAAAACTATAGAAGATAGAAGTTTTTTTTCAATTCATTGACGTCAACATATTTCAAGTTTACATCTTTAGTAGACTCATAATATGGTTGTTGGAACTCTAGTTGTTCTAGCTTCTCCTTGTCTTTCTGACAAAGTAAACTTGAGATACAATTACCCCTTGTCAACATGATGATTTCTCAATGTTCTAATTCTCCTCTAGATAGATAGTGATAGTTCTGGTAGCACTATTAAATAATAATTAACATTAGTTGAAATTAATAAACAAAGCAGGGTTGTGCCCGTAAATATTTCCGACGAGAAATACTTCGCGAAAACGGGAATATTTGAAAATATTTCCAATGCCTCGGAACTATTTTCCGGATATAGAACTTGGTATCTTTGTAGATAAATGAAATTAAAAACACTTTCCATTAAGGCCGCCTACCACTTGCATTTAAAAACATAAGTTTTACGTCATATCGCCCAAAATAAAAAAATTATATAGACTATTTACTATCATATTCGTAAACTACATAAGAACGTATCTACCTCAAATATGTAAAAAAATTTTGGACGTATCTTTTCATATAAAAAATTACAAAAAATAAGAAAATGCAAAATTTAAAGGCACTTGCCGTTAATGAAAAAAATTTTTAACTATAGGAACATTTTCTAGAAGATATGCAAGGGCTTAAAATTTTCTATAATTTAACCAAATCTCTATCTCTTGCCGTTTCCGAGACCCCCATGCTGAACGCGATGTTCTGGAAATCCTGTAAGCGCCGCGCCGCAATAAAGCTACCGGGCTGAAACTGCAGACGGGCGGTTTTATACAACTCATAACTTTCAACTAAAAATGAATTTCTTCTGGAATAATCTAGCGTGGTATTTTCGCTATAGTACCTTTCAGAGTCGCCGTGCAGCATGGAGAAGATACAAATACAAGGTTGTCAAACTTATTTGTGAGGCACCTTTAAGACATAAAATTTAATCTCTTTCTCACAAAGGTTCGAAGTATGTAATGCTATTGTATAGTATATTCCAATTCCTTATGTCCCTAACGGCTTAAGGGAGTCCACGCCTATATCATTGCTTGTACCTGCCTAGCTGTCCTTTGTCTCTTTTAACCAGTGAGGCAAAGGGAAATAGAACGCTTGTGCGTAGTTTGCAGCATACAATACTTTGGCTATTCAGAATCATTAGGCGTGGACTCGCTTAAGCCGTTAGGACATAACGAATTGGAATATAACCCCTAAAAGACGCGTGTTGTTAAATGCCAGGTTCAGTGGTTCTAAAACATTTATATTTTATTAAACCTGAGAGTACAATTTTTGCTAAGTGCAATTAATTGTTTATTATTTACATATTTATAAGAGTAAAAAAGAAACAAAACAATTACCAGCTTGATATAATATGCAAGCACTATTATATAACTGAGAAAATAAATTACATAAAATTATGAAGATTTTGTGAAATATACGACATGTTTTATGGTTAATTATCACTGTCGCTAAAAATATTTAGATCACTATCACTATAAGACTCCTCAGTACTTTCATTGTTAATGTGATAATTTATAACATTTAACAGCAATTGCTTTTCACGTCTAGTAAAACTTTGACCTGCCTTAAGTAAGCGTTCCATGGCAATTTACAACTAAAATTTTTTGAATAATAATTTGCTTATATAGTAGAGACATGGTATGAACAGGAATTTATAGTAATTAAACAAATTAAATACCCATTAACAAATTCCTGAGTATTGTTATCATTCTTCATGTGTATGATTCATTTTGAAAATCACATTAATTTACAAAGAGAAATTCTTCATTGTATATAACAAAACAAATTAAGAACTTAACATTATTATCTTGGTTGGTTAATATTATTTTTGTTTGAGAACTTCTGAACACCTACCTCATTTCAACAAAATAAACCCGACGTGCTATTGTTAAGAGATTACGAATACTGGCAACACTGTCATTTTTTGTCCCATAAGAAAAGCATTGCCCTATCTTCTCCATGCTGCACGGCAACTCTGAAACGCACTATAACTGTGGTATTCTAACCATAAGCAGTTAACGAGAATTGAATTGAAACTGAAAATGCGTTTAGTCTAACTCTTAAGATATTACATGTCATTTGTATTGGTTAACTTAATACTATGGCGGTGGACCGTTCTAGGCGTTGGGCCTCTTCAGTCCTGGGCTTCGTTTCTTCGTCTTCTGGGTTGGCAGCATCTTGATGGGCTGATGCCGGGTTGAGGGCTGGTTGGTCAGGGCTGGTTGGTCTGGGATGGTGTTTGCAGCTTCTTCGGGTATCTGTATTGTTAAATAAAAGTGTAGTGTTTTCTGCTAATTGTGGTGCTACAATGGTGTTACAGGGGGGTAAATATAGTGGTATACTGAAAAAATTTCCTGAAAAAAAAGGGGGGTGGCTTGGCCGTACGTAGTTGTACGTGTACCACATTTGGAAGGAGGGGGTGGCATGGCCGTACGAACCTGGGAACACGGTTGACTGGGACGAGGTCACGGTTTAGGGGTTTGTGGGAGGTCATGAGAGTTTCATTGGCGATTGGAATGCCTTGATGAAGGGTGTGAGAGATGTACTTCTGCTGAAGGAGGGTGAGGCGGTAGCATATCGGAGTGGTTTCGGTGTCGATGTGGACCAAGTGGCTGGGGTGTTCTCTGTGAAGACGGAATATGCGACAGAGTTAACGAGAGTTTTACAGCAAAAATATGTAGCAATAATTTTTGCACATCAAATTTAGTGTAATAATTTAGTGACGTAGCTAGGATTTTTGGGCTCCGCCGCAAAATATTATAAGGCCCCCCCCCCCCCCCCCGGACTATTAATGTTGTGAAATAAAATAAAAATTATGTTTTTGTTTATTATAATTTTTAAATAAAAAAGGTAAAATTAATCACGCGTAAATGAAACCAATTTTAAACTGGACCCGAAGCGCTTTGCTTTGCGGACTTCCGAAGTATTGTAAAAAACATAAGCTTATAAAATTATGGTATCCACGTTTATTATTTATTTTTCTTTGCGGGACGGGGATGTCCTGGTCTTGGGGGCCCTGCCGCCTTGTGGTTGCTGGCGCTATGATAGCTACGCCACTTGATATATGATTGTGTTCTTTTACGAAAAGAAATTTGTACAACGAGCGTTTGTTCAGAGTTTGAACCGAATTCGATGCATTAGTAAGAAATTACAAATTTTGCGATCAATTTCTCTATAGTTAACCCAGATCAAAATGTGTACCATTAACTGAAATATGAAAAACAAAACATAGCCAAAGTAGTCGATATAATAAGTTTTTTGTCTTATGGTAGCAAAGTTACAACTAAGCAATAAACTATTTTTAATCATAGTTTGGTAAATTACATATTGTTTAAATTTCACAAAAAAATATCGTAAACGTTTACTTACCTTCCACTAAAAACACAAAACAACACTAGTACGTACCGTACACTGCCTTATCATGCTGTTTATGATAGATTTAGCGTGACTTTATTAAAATTACTACTTAGCCTGCTCCAATTTTATTTTAGTCTTAAGTTCTAGTTTTATAAGATTATTTTTGTACCCAAAAGCCACAAAAGACACATACTACTGAGTATACTTCTACATGTCGAAATAAACAGCCCAAACAATTTACTAAATGTACATGCACAGATTGTAAATAAATTGGGATGAGAACAAAAAAATTCCACCAAACAGAAGTTTCTACATTATATTTACATACATATTTTATACGCACGTTACAGCTCCATCATCTCAAATGTTTGAACTTAAAAAGCGATAAATACAAAAGTCGAATTATTACATAAATATAGCGATTGTGGATTGTGGTAAAGTTACTAAATAATTTCCTTAAGCTTATTTTTAACGTAACGTTATGCAAGAACTTTAATGCACTTAATTTACTGGAATAGTTCAATTGCCACATAGTAGGTATTATGACTCAGCGACTTTATTGTGCTGCCCTCTTTTATTAATTGCATAACATTGTTGCACCTCATACATCAATCAAAGGTCACCTTGAAGTCCACATTCAGTGTATTTTTAAATGTCGGTAGAAGTCGGTGGAAGGTGCTAAAAAAATCTAAACCTCTGAAAGTACATTTTGTAAGACATTTTAATTAATTTATACCTTTTCTGAACCACATATTAGATTTAAAAATATATTAATTTGAGTAATTAACCATTTATTTATATAATTATTTGTTATCATCTGACCCTTGATAAATCAGTTGTCAGTTCAGTTTTGTTTACTTTACCTTAAACTGTCTTTTGCAGGTTAACATGTCGGAACAGTCAGGCCATAAGTTCATAGAACGGGGTGCCCACAAAGGCAAGGGCATCGCTGTTTTCACCAGCGGGGGTGATTCCCAGGTAACTGCAATTTTAGCATTTTACAACTTTGGTTTTCGTTCATTCAATCAACTTTAAAGAGAACCCACACATTTTTCCTTTATTGGGTGTAATTCTTAATTGATTCTCTTTTTATTCACAGGGTATGAATGCAGCCGTTAGGGCAGTGGTGCGAATGGGTATTTATTTAGGTTGTAAAGTGTATTTTATCAAAGAAGGATATCAAGGTAAGTTCTCCTAATATCATCTTGTGGACCTTTTAGAAGATTTTTGTTCAATAGGTATGGTTGATGGAGGTGCTAACATTGTAGAGGCAAACTGGTCATCTGTGAGCAGTATTATTCATCTAGGGGGTACTGTTATTGGGTCTGCACGTTGCCAGGATTTCAGGTACACACAAAAACTTTAATTTGGGAAATTAGGTCAGAAATTAAGATCTTATGCAATATTGTGTATTACTGCTGCAGGCATTCAGTTGTGTAATACTTTACAAATTAATGATTTATTCATTACAAAATGATTATTCAATTGAAAAACAGAATTTTGAATCATTTACAGTTGTCATTAAGTATTCGATACATTACACTACTTTAATTAGCCTTTATTATAGTGTTTTAGCCAATAATAGCTCCCTTGCCTTCTCAATTTACTGCTGAAATTGTGTTTCAAGGTCTTAATTATGTGTGTAGATCAGAATGCTATTAATAAAGCAGTGTTTAAATTTTAAATATTTTAAGGAACTGGCAGTGAAAAATGTTTATCGATAAATATATAAAGAGAATCTTCTAGCAAAACTTAGTTAAAACTGAAAATATTTTTATGAAATTTTACCTAAAAATGTCTCGACTCGACTGACTATACAGAATATTAAATGATATTAACATTGTCAACAGTGTCATTAACATTTAATATTCTGTAGCAAAATGAGATCCAATATAGTTGCTGGAGGGCACATCTACAACTTGTTTACGAAGATCATAAATTTATAATTATTATTCATTTTTAGCGTTCTGCTTGCCTTAAAACTACTTTATTTAATCTTACTCAGATTTTGATTATTTGTAAAAATAGAGTTCTAAAACTCTGAAAACCACTTTAGAAGATTTGTCTTCACTTTGTATATCCACCAGCAACAATTTTTTGAATTCTCCGTAGGCAGTGATTTTGTTAATAACCAAACATTGAAGTGAGAGATTTAAATTTGGCCCAAAGTGAGAAAATAACAAAACAAATCCAAATTATTACTTTCCTCTATGTTCACATCTTGTTTAAAATATTTAAGATTAAATAACCTTCAGAACGTCAAACTACAGTAGCGCCCTTGAATTAACTTTGAGATAAAAAATTCTTGATTTAGAAACCATGCTGTTACAACCTGTTGCATGCATAATTAGAATGTCTTGATAGCTGCTACAAGTGAATAAATGTATGATAAAGTGTTGATAATTTATTTTTATCAATTTTTCTTTAGAGAACACGCAGGACGACTTAAGGCAGCAAAGAACCTTGTACAGAACGGCATTACCAACTTGGTAGTAATAGGAGGTGATGGCAGTCTTACGGGTGCCAACCTGTTTAGGCAGG
Source organism: Limonius californicus (assembly GCA_014611495.1). Classification (NCBI taxonomy): domain Eukaryota; kingdom Metazoa; phylum Arthropoda; class Insecta; order Coleoptera; family Elateridae; genus Limonius; species Limonius californicus. The sequence continues at coordinate 11,103 of JABXWE010020001.1, read as the reverse complement.
AGTGGGCTGCATTGCTTGATGAGCTGCTTAAAAATGGTATGAAATTTTTGGGTTTGTTTAGGAATCTACAAGTATTTTGAATTGATTAATTTTAAAAATTTATTATTGGAAACGAGTTACTTAAGCTTGGTTTGTGTATTTTCCAGGGGAAATCACCAAAGACCAAAGAAGCAAATACAGTATTCTAAATATAGCTGGCTTGGTAGGTTCCATTGATAATGACTTTTGTGGCACAGACATGACCATTGGAACTGACAGTGCCCTACACAGGTACGATTTGTTTTTTTAGTATAAAATAAAAAACTATTTTATTCATGTGAAATATTTATTATAACACCATCATGTATTAAACTAGAAAAAAAGCTATTTGTATAGTACAAGGGTCTGCAGAAGATAGAAAGTTAGTTAGACCGAGCAAAAGTTTCTTTTTTTTTTGTATTTGTATGTATAGTAGAGACATGTCGTTCGCGAACGATTCGTTCAAAAACAAATCAGTTCACTCAATCGAATGAATTGATTCTTTTTTTTTGTAAAAGAATTAATACTTCTCTGATTCAGTATCAGACCAACCATGAGTGGCTGAACCAAACGAACGTTTTACGAGTGAAGCCGACGCGGAAATATCGAATCTCCTACTCAGTGAATCGTTTTAATTTGAATGATGCTAATTGAAGTTTGATGAACGATTGAACAATTTTATGTTTATACTATAGAAACATGTCAAGGGCCAAGGTAAACGTCTTGAATGTAGAATGTTTTACTTGTTGAAAAGAAAACAAAGCGAAAGCGATGTTTATAATTCATTTGTTGTTACAGAGAGGGCTTTCAAAATTCGAACTAATAAAAAAGAGTTATTTCCCCACAAAGCACATATAATAAACATTAAACAACAGTATATGTACTACCCTACTACCGAAAAGCATAATTAGTCTGCATAACATAAGTTTTAAAAAATTGCTTTGGTAAAAAAACGATGACTACACAACAATATGCTAGCCTATAAAATACCTCTAAAAAAACAATTATTAGCTCTTAAAAACTGGACCAACATTTTAAGGAACATTATTATAATATCTACTAAAATAACAAAAATAATGGTAACATTGATAAAAAGAAAACATGATCGATCACATTAAAGTAAATATATTTTATTTGCGTTTAGAAATAAAAGTTTTTGCACTTAATCGTGTTTTTTTTCGCTAATGGTAAGGTCAGCTTTTGCAAATGCCCGTTCACATGGAACTGAAGTTGCCATGATGCATAACTGCTTTTTCATTAAATGACAAAGCCACAGATACATCTTTTTCTTTCTTGCCACCGTAGTAGAGGATTTCGGTTTCATTTAATAATTGCTTCTTGTAGATACCTATTAATTTCCATAATACCAGCTGCAGTGGCATTATCAATATTAAAAATAGTTGCTGTCTTTTGATCATAGTCACTCCATATTGAATCGCAGTGTTTATATTTATCTAAGGGTTGTTCCATATTTCCGCCATTATCTATCTAGCTCGCTTTCAGTGACATCAATCAACGTTGCTGAAAGAAGAAGATACCTTAAACAAGACTCTACGAACACGGGAAACCGCCACACACAAAAGCCAAAAAACTAACAAAAACTAAAAACCCGACGGAAACTAAAATAACGGAAAGCAACAAAATAAGACTAAGGAAACTTCAAGAAAATACAGAAAGTGAAGAAAAACCACAGGCAACGGAAGAACTAGAAACTAAAAAAACAAAATATATAGTGGAGATATTAGGGATAAATGAGGCGAAATCGAAAGGATGCGGAGAGTATACAACAGAAAATGGAACAAAGATGATATATTGAGGAGGTACTGAAGAGGAGGCAAGACACGAAAATGGAGTAGCATTTATGCTACGACCAGAAGCAAAAAATGCACATATGGAGTGGACGGGCATATCAGACAGAATTATAACAGCCAGATTTAAAGCAAGTTATTACAATATAACTATAGTAAATGCATATGCACCGACCAACGAAAAGGACTACAAAAAACGACGATATAAACAATATAAACAAACAACATAAGAGATATAAAAATATTAATGGGAGATATGAACGCAAAAATTGGAAGTGAGAACAAGGGAAGAGAAGACACAATGGGAAAAGAAGGAGTAGGCGTTATCAACGAAAACGGAGAATTATTTGTAGAATTCTGTGCAGGAAATAACCTATTAATAGGAAGTAGCCTTTTCAAACGTAAAACCTACACAAGGTAACCCAGACCTCACCCGGAGGTAAAATACAGAACCAAATAGACCACGTAGCAATAGAAAGAAAATGTAAAAACATGCTGTGTGATGTAAGAGCAATGAGGGGAGCCGATGGGACTACAGATCATACTCTACTCAGGGCTAAAATAAGAATAAAACTACGAGCAAATAGAGAACAAAAGACAAAAAGAGAGAAATACAATGTGCAGTGGCTGAAAGAAGAAGTCAAAAAACAATACAAAGAAAAATTAGGAAGGGAATGGGAGAAACAGAAAAATAAAGGAAATGAAGGGGTAGAAGAAATATGGAATAAGTGTTAAAACAACTCTTAAGGACACGGCAAAGAGGGTAGTAGGATACAAAAAAGCAAAACAAAAGGTATGACTGTCAAAATAGACATGGGAGAGAATAGAAGAAAGAAGACAAATTAAACAGCAAATATTGACCAGCAAAAATGAAAATTAAAAAGAAATACAGGAAAAGCTATGTAAAGAAAAAGATAAACAGGTGAAAACAAGTGCTAGAAATGATAAGAGACAACACAGAGAAGAAACATTGAGAAAAGCAGAAGATGCAGCACAAAAGAATGACATGAAAACGCTATACGACATAACAAAAGAGATAACAAGAAAGAAAACAATAAACGAGACAAGGGTGAAAGATAAACGTGGAAAAACCCTTAAAACAAACATGGAAACCGAACAGAGATGGATCGAACATTCCGAAGAAATATATAAGAAAACAACAACACAAGAAGAAATAGTGGAAGAAGTGGAGCAAATAGAAGAAGAAATGAAAATAAATGAAGAAGCGATTACCAGAGAAGAAATAAAAAATGCCATAAAAATGCTAAAAAACCATAAAGCAGCAGGTATAGATGACATCCCAGCAGAGCTAATTAGAGAAGGCGACGAAACAACGGAAGAAATGATGCATAACTTACTAAATAGCATATGGAAAGAAGGAGAAATCCCAAGAAAATGGAACGAAGGAATAATAATAAGATTACAAAAAAAAGGAGACAGAACAGAATGCTTGAACTGGAGAGGAATAACACTGCTATGCACAACAAGCAAAATACTAACCAGAATACTACTAAATCGAATTAAAGGCGGAATAGAAAAGGTACTAAGAAACAACCAGACAGGATTCAGACAGAGGCGATCATAGATAATATATTTATACTACGCACCATCATTGAACAAGCAACTGAATGGCAAAAGGAACTCCAAATAACCTTCATAGATTTCGAAAAAGTATTTGATAGAATAAACAGGGACAAAATGTGGACAATCTCAAAAGCATATGGAATGCCAAAGAAGCTCATAAACATGATCAAACTTCTATATGCGAATTACACAGCTAGAATTGATATAAACAATAAACTAACAAGAAATATACAGATCGAAAGCGGGGTGAGACAGGGATGTATCCCTGTCACCCATACTATTTTTGGTTATAATAGACTGGGTTATGAGAAAAACGGAAGACAAGAAGTCGGGAATTAGTTGGAGGTTCGGCGAAACACTGGAAGACATAGAATTTGCAGATGATGCCTGCCTGTTGACAGAAAGCACAATACAAATGAGAAAAAAGCTAGAAAAACTAAAGGAAGAAGAAGAAAAAGTGGGACTGAAGATAAATAAGAATAAGACCAAAATTATGAAAATAGAAAAAGGCAAGAAGAGAATAGGGACAGAGAACAACCAACCCGACAGGGAGCAGTTATAGAAGGTAGAGAGATTTACATGCTTGGGAAGCATTATAGATGAAGGAGGAACAAGTGAAGTGGACAGAAAATCAAGAATACACAAAGCTCAAGGAACCTTTAATGCACTCAAGAAAATTTGGCAATCGAGAGAAATACATATGAAAACAAAAATTAGAATGTTCAATACAAATGTAAAAACGATATTGTTATATGGCTCAGAATCGTGGACATTAAATGAAATGCACATAAAAAAATTACAGACATTTATGAAGAAATGCCTTAGACGAATCCTGGGAATATACTGGCTGGAAACAATTAGAAATGAAGAATTATGGGAAAGAACACAACAAGAACCGATAAGGACAACAATAAAAAGAAGAAAATTGGAAATGGATTGGGCATACGTTAAGAAAACCGAATACTGATATAACAAAACAAGCATTGCAACACAATATAAGAGGTAAAAGGAAGAGGGGAAGACCAAAAGACACATGAAGAACGAAGACGCAAAAGGAAATTACCGAGAAAGAACTTCAATGGAATGAAATAAAAAAGATGGCAAAGAACAAGACCGAATGGAGGACATTATGTGAAGTGTTATGTGCGTAGTGAACCAGTGAAGGTTAGAAAGTGTTAAGTCAACAAAACAGCAAAAGAAACAGAACAGTGTAACAGCTAGAGTGAACATGGTACAGAGCTGGGAACTCTGTTATCATAAACGCCAAGAAATGCCGAAGAATCGTCGAATGACACGACGCCCTATGCTTCTGAAGGAGCGACAGGATTGATAATGCTGATGATGAAAGTCGATATGAAAGGTTCTTTTATTTGTAAGATCCTGCTAAACATTTCGATATGTCGAGTTCTATCTAATGGTCATGTCTTGTTTAATATTTAATTGTGCATATCCCATTTCCGTTTCTATGGATGTTAATGTAGAAGCCGTTTGGGGACTTGTTTTAAAAAATTCTGGTATCGACTTAACTTTTTTGTACGTGTTATTTATTTCTTGCAAACCTGCCTGGACGACTAAGTTTAGAGAGTGTGCAAAACAAAGTAAATGTTTCGATTCTCCTAATCTCCCACAAGCACTCATGTTTGCCACATTGTCGGTTACTTAAGCAACCACTTTGCCATAAATCGACCATTCCAACAAAACCCTTTTTATTCCCTGCGCTCAATTTCCCACTGTATGATTTTCATTAAATTTAAAACAAAGTAAAAAAGATCGCATTTCACATTTGTCATTTATGAAATGTGTAGTGAGTGCTAAATAACAGTCATTGCTTAGTGGCGTCCATCCGTCCGTGGTTATGCCAATCCCTGGTACTCTTTTTTAATTCATTTTTAAGAATTTCTGAAAATCAATTGCTCCGATTTATTATCGTTAATCTGTTTTTATATACCGGCTTACAGATCTAGAAACCAAATACTTTTTCATATTCCTACTAGTAGAAAAACTCAAAATAAAAGATCGCCTATTGTCAAAATTTGTGCTGAATTTAACAACATTAATACAAATTATCAAATAGATTTATTCTCAATGACCGAATGTAAATTTAAAAGAAAATTAATTGAAATTCTTAATGAGCAGCTATGGTACGACTGAGCAATTTATTGCTGTTTGGATTATTTGTTTTTATATATATTTATTTTGGGGGGTTGTTCTTTCTTTTTGTTTTCTTTTTTTCTTTCTTTTCTTCTCTTCTCTGTTTGCAAGCCAACGATGGTATATTGTTTTATTTTAGTTCTTTTAACAGAACACTGTAATTAGGCAATGCCTGTTTTGTTCTGGTAAATAAATAAATAAATAACTGATTGGTTGATTGATTGACTGCAGGGATATGAAGTGGGTTAGTTAGCCCAGTTTCCACTTCGACTCTATGGTCTTTTGTGCGCCCGCGATCCTTTCAAAGTAGATCTGTACCCTGAACAAGTTGCAGGATATTTTTTTTACGAGGTTTTCATGTGTGAAGGTTGTTCCACGAAGTGTTCCCCCGAATAGTTGCTGTCTCTTGCGGCATAAAGTGCCGGACAGTCGAAGATTATGTGTGAAGCTGTTTCCTCCTCTTCTTCACATAGTCTACAAAGTGTGTCTCCTCTGTATACACCATTTTTGTGAAGATGTTTTCGCAGGTGGCAGTGCCCTGTTATATGTCCTACCAACCGTCTAATCTGAATTTGTCCTAAATGGAGGACGTCAGTTGTTAAGTCTGCAAGAAGGCGTTCCAATTATTTTCTTCCCCAGTTTTTGTCCCTGTACTGTCTCCCAGCGAGAAATGTGTTTTGTAAATGGTCCACATTTTTCCTGCTGTTCAGATGCTTTGGGGATATCAAATACAAGTTCTAGCCCTATAAACGAGGTGGATGCACCGATTTTAGCGAGGGAATCTACTTTTTCGTTTCCCTCTACCCCTGTGTTCCCTGACATACATATGAGCTGAACTGCGTTCATCTCACACAAGGATGTCGGGAGGTATAGACATTCCCTCGTTAATTTGAAATAAATGCGAGGTGATTCAAGTGCTTTTAAAGCTGCTTGACTGTCAGATAAGATGCGTTTCGCATTTTCCTGGGTACATTGCATTATTGCAAAGATTTCAGCTTGAAAGACTGGCCTTATTTCCCAAGGGTACATTAATGTTCTCCTTTGGTCTTTGGCCATATAATCCATCCCCTATGCCTTCTGCTGTGCGGGAGCTGTCTGTGTACCAGAATAGCCCCCTTGACAGCTGAGGTGGTGTTCCTTGGGCCCAGTCATTGCGATTGTATCTCACAGTGAATGGTTTGTCAAAGGAATACTCTGGAAGGATATAGTCGGTATCCATTTAAAGGATGGGGTTACCTTCTACTACTTCCTGTATTCATTTGTGTCCATATCTTTCCTGGCTGATATGCCAGTTGCCGGTGGATTTTATTCTATGTACTCCAATCCAGGCTTCCCCTTATATGTACATATCTAAAGGGATTAGTCCCAGAAGGGCTTCCATAGATGCAGGTGGAGTGCTGTTCTCTTTTCAGTCTTCTTCAATCCATCTTTGGATGTAAGCCTCCCCAATTATTTTCCATGTTCTCTGTTTTGTGCAATTCTTTTCCAGATTAATTCGGCGTGTCTTTTGATGTCATCCACCCAACGCATTTGCGGCCTACCACGCGTACGGTTCCCTAACCATGGTCGCCAGTCTTGAATTCTTGCGTTCCATTTGGAGTCGGTTTCTCCAGCGTTGTGTCCTGTAAATTTTGCCATTTTAGACGAGCTTCTCTCTCTCTGACGTCTGCGACCATAGTTTTTTTCTTGTATCCACGTGTTTCTTCTCTTGTCTCTCATGGTAATTTCCAGCATTTGTCTTTCCATCGCTCTTTGTGTTTTTATTAATCTATTTAAATTCTTCTTTGTGATAGTCCAAACCTGAGCACCATACGTCATTGTTGGGAGTATGCAATGATTGAATACTCTTGTTTTAAGATGTTGCAGGATCTTCTTGCTTCTAAGTATATAATTTTTTAATTTCCTCATTTTGCACTAAGGTAAATGGCAAGTAATCATTTGCAATAAGTTATATTAGTTGACAGTCTATTTCTGTGCTCTTTATCTCTATTTACTGGTAATGGTTTATTTGTAATAGTATATTTCATTAGGAGTCTGAAAATAAGGATTTTTCCGTGCGTGCGTGACAAATTCTCGTGTGAGGCGAAGCCGAACACGGGAAGTCATGCAAGCACGGAAAAATCCATTTCCGGACCTGTAATGAACGATACTTTTTATTATACTTAACTAAAAACAACGCAAAAAAGGATAAAAAGTAAATTTAGAACATTTTATTTTCAAAGTAATCATAATACATCGTAATAGTACCAAACATGATTAACATTTCCATAGCAACGATATATTTATTATCGGCATTTAGCGCACGCAAAAAAAAAAAGGAGATCGGTAAAAATTTTACGTGCGCTGTTCTGAAAATGCCACCTTTACGTCTTTGTAACAGATGAAAACAAGGTATTTTCATATAAATATAATAAAAAATGTGTTACACGGTACTGGACTTTGAATGTAGGACAGTTTTTAGATTTGCCTGAGGATTTACCGTTTCTCATGTTAATGAGCCACTTCTGGAAGTAGAAGTGTATAGTTGGTTTGAAACAGAAATTAAATCCATATTTTAATCTGCATCACATCTTGTTTCCAATGTATTACCTTCTTTATTGTTTTCGCTTCGAACTTCCTAGTTAAAAGATGGGGGTGAATGCGAAGATTATGACGTGGATGAACCTTTTTTAAAATAAATTGCAGCAAATAGTACCCCTATATTTGTTAGCTTACCTAGAATTACGAAATACATGTTCATCAAACTATCAATATTGACAGTAGGATGTTTAGTCTTAGTACATATGTCTGATTAAATTGGTTGTTGAACCACCTTTAATCAATAATGTAATTGAGCATATATCGCACTTGGCCCGTTCAAAAGAGATTTTTGTAAAATTATTCCAAATAAAACTTCTATTTCTAGACGTCACGTTTAGATTAGAATAAATTATTAAGTTTTCTAAAATAGTAAAATACGTCCCTGTTGCTTTTGAAAATACTTAAATCTATTGTTTGCCTCGACCCGAGTACAACTACCTCCAATTAGACTATTAGAGCCAGGACCAGCTTGTCCTATTCTAGAACGCCCCCAAACAATGATTGAATTAAAACAAAAACAAATATCGTGTCGAGGACTCGATTCCTCGCCAACTGTGAATAAGTGAAATGGATCAGGATATGGACTGAAAAGTTCGGGAACGAATCAGTTTAAATGAATGAATCAAAGGAATTGATTCAACAAAAAGAATCGAACTTCCTATCTCTAATGTATAGAATTACAACATTTTTAAGAGAGCACACAATTTTATTTTACCTTCTACCTGCTACAGTAGACAATCTGTATATTTCAAGAATATAAGATATAGAGAGTGGATGCGGCATTACACACTGATGGCTTTACAGCTTTGTGACTCCAAACTAGAATATAACTGGTGTCCTACGTCACCAACCGGATTTATAAATACTTTTGCTCTTATTACGTTTAAATTTATAATTTTGTAGCAAAACTTTGTGTCATTAAAATAATACATTGCGTGCAAATAGATGCTACAATTTTCAAAGAAAAAAAATCACCAATGTGCATTATTTTCAGTATATTGGTGTCCCTAAGTAGCTTCACATGCCGCATCCACTCTCTATAACATCCTTGGTATATTTCAGTATTTTATTATTAATTATTTGCATTTTAGGATCATAGAAGCATGCGATGCGATTATTTCCACAGCTTATTCTCATCAACGCACATTTATAATGGAGGTTATGGGGAGACATTGTGGGTAAGACTATTTATGACAATTTATAATCTATAGACTTACTATAGATATGTTTATATTTACATTGTTTTTTCTTAAAATTGGAGACGTATGTTATGACTTACAATATAAGTTACAGTTGGATGTTTTACTACAAAGATAGTGAGTTACATTGTTGTGTGTCTGTATATCAGTGAAACAAATATATTGTTAGTTAAGCTTTCGGTGTTGTACTATTTAAAGCATAACCAATACAATTGCTTAATTGCTTAATTTTCAACAATTAATAAACAAGCTAATAGAAATCCTAAGCTGTTGTTTGCAGTGAATTTATAAGGACAGTGTGGACGCCATTTTCTTGCAAATTTTGTATAAACCCATATGGTAGTTGAATGCTTATTAATACAAGTTTATTACCAAACTTGTTTGTAGAATGGGATAATATTAAGCACCTGAAGTTAAGATTTTTCGGTACTACAGCTGTTAAGTTCATAATGTAACCATAAAAATTTAGTTCTCCATAATTTAAGAGGATCGTACTACTTCACTGTCAGTATATCCATCTTTTACCACTTACGAATCGGGTACATAGCGGAGCGCTGCGGACGCCGGTCAAACGGTATTCGTAGTCCAGCACAACCGCGCTGGTCAGTAGTTGGAGGGGTGGACCAATATAGTGGCATATGCAACCAGTCGTGCTTCGGAGGGTACGTAAAACCGTCGGTCCCGGTTGTCTTACAAACATCGTTGACAATCGTAAACCTTCTAGTGGCACTTCTCTTCTCTGTTCGACGGGTTTGGTTAGCCTCCTGCCCGGCATACGTGCAAAGAGGGCTCACAGAACCTACTCTGTTGTAGGTAATTAACAGGCCATTGGCCTATATACAGAAGAAGAAGACCACGAGATATTCATTATAAACGCATGGTAGGCGGCCGCAGGCTAGAGGTTAGCGCGTTAGACTTCTACGCTGAGGGTCCTGGGTTCAATTCCCAGTACCGGAACATCGGATTTTTAATCGCCGTTCTCCCTCGCAAGGCAATGGCAAACCAGCGAGGTATTCTGCCTAGCAAATCTTCTCTGGAGTAGAAGTGTTTACACTTCCCGTGGTTCGGAGCCCACGTTAAGCTGTAGGTCCTCTATGTCTGTGGCACTCTAAACGCACAACACAGGCATAGGAGAGAAGATCGCTACGTCTCGTAAGAGACAAAGCACCCTAAGAAGATAATACTTTCGGAATTGATTACACAAGACTTCCATAAAATAAACAAAAATAAGCTTGACTGTAAAACTAATTATTTAGAATCTGAATTAAAATTCAGTAGTGTAGTAATTATTGATATGGGTAAATTAAATCCGCACCGCCCAATTTGCTAAGCAATGCTTTTGGCGGGAGAGGTCGAAAGGTCCACCGTCAAGAAGAGCTCGGCGTCGGGGTGGAAAGGGTTAGATGGTCAAATACTGACCCTCCCTCCTCCTCTGGAATTTAGACCGGTTATTTGAGTTCCATTGGCTGCGACGTCGCGTCTAGTAGGAAATGGACCGTAAATACGTAACTTTTGAAAATCTGGTTGGCGCGAAAATTTTGAGCCTGTGGAAGACAGGCACCCGCGGGTTGTTTTCGGCGGGAGAGGTCGAAAGGTCCACCGTCAAGAGGAGCTCGGCGTCGAGGTGGAAAGGGTTAGATGGTCAAATACTGACCCTCCCTCCTCCTGTGGAATTTAGACCGGTTACTCGAGTTCCATTGGCTGCGACGTCGCGTCTAGTAGGAAATGGACCGTAAATACGTAACTTTTGAAAATCTGGTTGG
>JABXWE010020000.1:0-19617 GCA_014611495.1 Limonius californicus | reverse complement strand
ATAACTTTATTCCAATCCCCAACTGCCCAGGATGCCTTTTCTCTTGCCCAAGCCAAACGTTTCTTCTTTTGCAGTTCTGTTAACAATGACTTTTCTTTAGCCTGTGAAACATCTGATTCAATATTAAATTTAGGTCTCTATATTTCTAGATGATATTTTCTACCGTAGACTTTGCCATATTTAGATCTTCCCCAATTTTTAAAACTGATTTACCTTCATGGTATTTTTGAATTATTAACTCCCGTATTTTTTGGGTTGTTGTTACTCCACGAGCTATAATAATTAACGTTTTTAATGTTCGTGTAAAATTGCTTGCGACAGAACACTGCTGCAGTGACTTCAAATGTTTTGCAATTGTTTACATCAGCCTGCTTTCTATAAAAACGATTACAAAGATAACGTCCGAACATTAAGATGTCATCGAATTTCTGCATATTTTTAATCTTTTAGCAGAAAGTTCATAGAAAATACTTAAATGATTTAACTAAAAGCAATAACAGGTCTTACAACATTTATGAGGTTAAATAATGTGTAACATTCCTGACTCCTTTAAAACATCTCATTTTATTATTTTTAAAATAACGTCCGTCGCGTCCGAACATATAGTTGTTAGGGCTCGTATACATGTATTGATTTATATTGCTTCTATGCAGTGAGATTACAATACACAATATAAAGGTAATTGTGTGTTTTATATACAGAAGCAGCAAAGAGCTGCCTATAAAATACATAGTTACGCCACTGGTGTACCATAGTATAAAAGTTTCCGTATCCGACAAAGTCGTTATGTAGTTTAATAACACCAACAGTTTTGATTCCTTTCTTTCTTAGGAACTTTTTCGCTTGCTTCGGATTATTTTATATGATATGTTTTCGGGCTACTCTGTAAATGAAACTTTAGGAAGCTTATTGTTTACTAAAGTCTTGAGCTTCTGGTTTTTTGTAGAAGTCAACATATTCAGCTACAAATCCTAAAAGTATATTAGCTTACATTTTCTGGTCGATTCCTTCGTTCTATAAACCTTAAACCAATAATATTTCAATAGTATATTAGGATTTAAAATATATCATTTCTAATAAATATTTTGCTGTGGCCATTTTATACATATATTTTAATAACGTGTAGATTTTTTAGATACTTCAATATCGTTTACTGTTGCTGGTGTACTTTTTCTACTAATACCTATATCCTCAATAAAACGCATACGCTGCATTAGGATGTCAAACACAATACAATAGCTTTAAGTTTTTATAAATTTTGAATGATCATAACCTGTTAATGTTGGTCTATATATCGGAAAAAAATTTGTAAATAAAGAACTATTATGATGATAGACGATTATTTCTCAATAAACATTATTGTCATGTTTTATTATGTAAATCGCTGATATTACTATCACATTTTGTATCTCATCGAATGTAAAAGAGATATGAAGTAGGTATTTTCACTATACCTTTCAACTTCAAATTGAGAGACTGTTCACATTCCAGTTGAGAACAAACACATTCAAATCGAAAAGAAACACAAACTGGCATTAAACAATTTCAAATTGAGAAATATAAATTCCAACTGATGGTTGTTTTAGTTGTATTCTTCTTCTTCTTTGTCGGTACCTCTTTTACCCAGAGGTGCTGAGGTTGTTTCTGATTTACCATACTAGATGCTTTCCATTCCTTCCTGCTTTTTTGTTTTAATTAGGGCCTGGTTCCAGTCTAATCCTCTCTTGCTTACGATTTCTTTCATAGTTGCAGTCAACGTTTACCTTGGTCTCCCTCTCGCCCTGCTCGTGTCCAGCCCCGTGTACCATACTGCTTTTGGGAGTCTGTTATTTTGCACCCTGTTTAGGTGACCCATCCATCGCAGCTGGTTTCTTTCGATTTTTAGTTTAAGGGGGTCGATTTCTAATCTTCTTCTGATCTCCTCGTTTCTGATTTGGTCTCTTTTGGTTAGATTTTCTGTTCGCCTTAAGAACTTCATCTCGATAGCTGCTGTATGTTACTATAAGAACACACACTGCTAGTGTTGTTTTCTTTGACACTTCACATTTGCTCAAAATGCACTTATTAACCGCATAGTACAGTTTTGCACCACTACTTATTCTTTCATTAATGCCACTGTCAATTTTCCCGTTTGTTACAGCACCTAAATATTTAAAGTTTTCCAGTTCTTCTAATTTCACTCCGTTTAGTGTTAGGTATATTAATATTACTTGGGGTTTTCCCGATCACCATTGCTTTAGTCTTTTAAAAGTTTAGCGTCATTCCCATTCCCCGTAACGTTTCATTCCAGATTTGAAGGTTACGTTGGTGTTCTCGAGCTGACCCTGCTAATAGAATAATATCATCTGCAAAGGCAAGGTGGGAGGCATACACTGGGATTAAGTTTCTATGTCCTACTTGAAATTTGCTGGCAGTTAATTTGGCTATCTTCATGGCTTCATCCATTCCGATTATAAATAGGAGGGGACACAGGGTTCCCCCAGGTCTGACACCGATCTTTGTTTCGAATTCGCTAGATGTATAGCCCCCAGTCCGTTTACAATTTCTTGTAATGTTTTAGTTATTAATATTATTTAATAAAGGTTGTGTGATATAATGCCCTATATAAAGAACAAGGAAGCAAATTTCTTTAACAATGTTGGCAAATGGGGAAGATTGGCCAATACACTTGGGGCAAAACAAGCAACCGCTTATCGATGTGTAAAAAACCAAAACCAAATTCAACGACAAAGTAGTGGACAGAGGAGGGTGTGAATTTCACAAAAACATTGGATCTTAATGATTCAGTATATAGAGGAAAACGTAGATTTAAAGAACATAAACACAAAGAACCAACAAGGACTAGCTGCTATTAAACGAGATTTGTCTACACAGTTGTTGCAAATCTTAGCTGCCGCGTACAGGTCAAATATACTCCCAACAGAGTTTAGTCTTCCCAAATATTATAAATGAAAACATACATACAACAACTGTTTGTACCCACTTTGAAATTGTCAAATCTTGATTTGAGATTGGCTGTCACCAATATAAAATTGTTTATTTCCGATTGGAAGTTGAGAAGGTGTAGAACAAGTAGTATGAATTCGAACTTGACGAGTTGTAAATTATACCCAAACTACACATTCAAGAAGGCGGGTGACTTTTTCCATCAGACACGATAACTGATGCTTGTTCTTGACATTTTGTTTTGTACTGACTTATTTAAATCTTATACAGAAGAATATTTTATTTTTACGATACTAAGATATAGTTGTACATAACAGAGAAATGTTAAAGAATAAGCTCAATATATTACATGCTCAAAATTTAGCCCACTATTTCTTTTACGTATCAACCAACATCTTTAAGATAAAGTATAATAAATATAAAAGTCATAAGAGTCGACCGTATACGCGATCGATGCTAATGCTGTATGTTTTTATAAATATTATTGTTGTATTTCTATCAGTTTGGCTGACGGAGGTCCATTCGGAGGTAGTTGTCAAATTCATGGACCCGCTACAATACCTCATTCTGAATCTGAAGATTTAACAGTATCTGGAGAAGAAGCTGAAGCGGTGAAAAGTCCGGTTCTCAGAAATCCGGCTTTTTCGCATTCGCGCTGTCCGCCAGAGATACATAAATCCTGTTTCTGTGTCAGGTTTATAGCAGAGCACACGAAAATGTTAGAAGATTCCACAAAGGTAAGATATCAATAAAAATTATGATTGACACAATGAAGTTATTTAACTTTTAGTGTTGAGCTTATATTCTCTAATTTAACTTTCGCTGTTATTTTGTCAGAGCTCAGCACCGATCAGCTTCTAAGAGACCCAAGTTTTAGTACTAGAATCTGTAATATTTTGTTGCTCCTCTCTCCTAACTATATTTGATATTCATTAATGTCATTCATAATATTAATACTATTGCTACGTCCCCAGTCAATTAGCAGATTAGAAATTTAGTTGCTTGTATTAGTATATAAGGTGTTCCTACCTTAGCTCTAGGGAGAAGCACATTTTGTGGAAAAGTGCCGGTGTCAGCTGTTGGACCTGAAGAATATTAACGAGTAGGATATTATAGAAATATTATATATGAATGTAACAATATCCATATTTAAGATAAGACGTTGGAAAGAACCGATATTTTTTAAATTGATTTATAGTACCATTATACTAGAAAGATACCAAAAGGTTGACTATATTGTTGCTATGCAACTGCTTTCTTTCTACCGGTGTTTACCTCGTACTGTAACGTTGCCCCTTGGGATTTGTTGCTTTCAATTGAGTGATAATATATGTTTTCTGGATTACTATGATATAAAACGTATTGGGTTTACTTTTATTTACAACTGTACAATTCGAATATTTCAGTTAGCTGTTCTAATAAAGGTCGTATATAGGAGATGGGTCAGTGGTCAATTTTCTGACATTTACTGCATTGAGAAAAAACAACCCTATTTATAGAGCGAATGTATTAAAGAAGAACTCGTATAATTATTCACAGAGCAATCGATTTAGATAACATGATAGTCCCTTCTATAACATCCTTGATCGTGCCAAGAAAATTCTCATAATTCCTATTTAGTGCGCAAACCCAAAGAACGAGAAAAATGGTTTAAGAATTTACGTTTCTGGCATGCTGTAATATCTTGATATAAACTATACATCTTGCATTACTGTCTATTTACTTATCTTTATTTAACTACTGAACTAGTGACACTGTATGAAAACGGTTAACTTGGTTTGAATTTATTATAATTTATTCCCACGTTCTACACTATTTTTGATAAAATCGAAGTGTTTGTTGTTCAACACGGTAGCGTTAGCACATCATTTATGAGGACTTTGGTGAACAAATAAATAACGTCAAACTCGCTAGAATGTCACTTTCGCACACACTTAAACTGTTGATTTTATTTTGATTGATACTAAAAGACAAACTACCGAAAGATATACTTTTATTAGTGGAAATTTGTTTGAAGAACACCTTTTTCAGTTGGAAAGGCAACTTATACGAAAAGGTCGGTTCAGCTCTGTATCCGGTAATCGCCAGTATATTCATGGAGCACTTCGAAACCTAAGCTTTGGCATCAACGGACCTGAAACCCAAATCCTGGTTCAGATATGTAGATGACACCTTTGTGGTTTCGTCCCACGGACGCCAATCGCTAAACCAGTTTCTAGAACACCGGAACTCAATTCACAATAACATCCAATTCACCATGGAAGTTGAGCAAAATGCCAAATGTTCATGTCACTAGAGAACTCAACTCAGCTTAGGGCACGCCGTGTACAGGAAGAAGACGCATACAAATAGGTACATAAATGCTAATTCACATCACCACCCTATGCAGAAGAAGACCGTGCTCAAAATCTGACTACCACCTATCATATACTGAACATTACAAGAAGAGAAGAGGCACCTGCTGATATTATTGCTATGCAACGGTTATACAGCCGCAGAAATTTGGAAAGCTATCCACAGAGCTGAAAATCCCAGGGCTAAAGAGGAATCCACACCTCCAGAAAGGATAGCCTTTTTACGGTATAGTAAACGTACCTCGGATAAGATAGGGCATGTTCTAAGAAGACATAACATAAAATCAGTCTTCACGACCAAAGAAACCCTAGGCAATAGTTTCCGATCAGCTAAACATCATTGTACTTCTAGCTTAAAATCAGCCGGTATCTACAACATCCCCTGCTCCTGTGGCACAAACTATATTAGGCAAACTGGGGGTTCCGTCGAGTTGAGACTATGAGAGCATAAAGATGGTTGCAAACATAAGCGCATCACAAAATCGGCGGTAGCGGAACACACCTGCATAACTGGCCAAAAAATGGATTTTCAAAATGCCCGAGTGCCTTCTAAATTTCCACATTACTTTCCTAGAATTATAGGAGAGGCAATTGAGATTGAGAAACAACCCAATAATATCAACAGAGAGAATGGGTTCCGGCTCAGCAAAGATTGGACACCGGTAGTTCATCATCTAAACTTTAGATTCTAAAGTATCGGAAACAAGACCGATCCCACTGTCATGCCCTGCCGCACCTGCCCCCGCTTGACGACGATAGCCAACCAGAACTACAGCGTTCTGCTCGATTGGCTTAGAAAGGTTTAAATACCGCTGCATCCCGGATTTGAATTCAGTACTACGAGGAGTCTGAAGATGCAAGTTGCAATGTTTTGCGAAACGTTAGTTTGTTTAGGTTCACAAAAAGCAACCAGTAACCTGCCTTTGGTGAGTGTGACGATGCGGTCCAAGCCGAAAATTAATCATAGTGTTGATAGCTCGGGAAACCACGAAAGCTCCAAACAATATGTCTTATCCTTTTAGGCGATTATGTTGCGAAATAAAGTTGTTTCAAATGTCCGAGTGATTTGCTTCTATATCAGGTACAATAATTGATAAATCACGCTCGTATATTTCTGTGTCTGCTGCAGTATTAGCTCGCCAACGACAAAAATTATTTACCTCACCTTGAACAGTAATTAATTTAGTGTGTACGGTAATAAAATGTGTGTAAGCAAATGTATTACTAGCTCATCTATTCCTAGCTTTCGAGGTAGTTAATATGCAATCATACTCAGTCGATGCAGATATAGACTACCATTTTGAGCACACGATCAGATTGCACTCCACGCCGTTACTCCTCTCTTTCTAAAGTCACTTCCTCAGGATCAGCAGAAGATTTATAGTATGGATTCCTATCTCAGTCAATCATTTGTGTTGACAGGGAAGTAAAATGAAGTTCGGTTTTGATCAACAATTATTCCAGGTGGGTTTCAAAAAGACTTGAAATTTGTTGATATTCTTCTTTAGTTTTTAGCCCCAGCAGCAGCTGACACTTCCAGATTCCTGTTGGTTGCATGATTTCTTCAAATCGTCTTACAAATCTAAACATCTTCTTACTTGTAGTCAGTATATTTATTCCAAGACCTTGCAGTGACTTGTCCAGCTGATTCATGTGATGAAAACTGTTTGCTAACTAGGCTTATTGGTAAGATGACTGCATTGTCTCATCAACCTGGATAGAAAAACTGCCTATTCATCATTATTTCTGAAGCTCTAACGATTTATTGTGGCTCTGGTTGAGAAACACTAGTTTACACAGATTTCGTTTATTAAATTATGATGGTTTCTCAAATGTAGGTTGATTTCATATGTATGTATTTAGACGGGCATCTTAGTTTTATTCATATATTTCTTTCCGCGCAGCTTAGAATAATGCAACAATATTTTCTTGATAGGTATAGCCCCAATTTGTAGCATAATTTACCTATATTTTTTAATTTCGTGAAATAGGAATAGCCCGGGACATATTAAGCGATAAGGAAAAAGAACTGTAAAATTGCTGTGGTTATCAAGTCAATGTACTTAATTCAAACTTTTTTAAAAGTATTTGGAATGGAGTAGGAATTGTTCTAATGTTGAAAGTAGAAGAGCCAGCAAACGAATGTAGCAGGAGAATGCAAAATTGATATAATACAGAGAGTTAACAGAACTTTAGCTATATTTACTTACTGAATCATTTTTAAACTTTAATCATTAGTGCTGTGCTGTATTGGTATTGTGATCGACTTTATTGATATTTAAATAATATAATGTTACTGAATTTATGTTACTTCAATGGATTAGTGGTAGCACATAAAATAAGATAAATACGGTAAATTACGATACATCACATGATTCATATCTAAGGCATAAAATTACTTGGGAATATAAAATTAAACATGTACTTTTTATATCCATAAACCATTATTTTCGTTTCCATGTCCTTTCTGCGTCTTAGGGTCGTGTACCTTTTTAAAGGATGGTAGTTTGGAACAAGGTGAACAATCTTTAATAAATGAATTCCACAAATCTATGGTATTATCAATACCTACTTTCTGCCAATTTTCAGAAATTTCATTTTTAGTGTGCTAAACGTATTACTATATACAAGTTAGCACTCCACTAAACTGTAGAATACAGCATCAATATTTAAATCGCTAAAAGTAATATTTTATAACTCATGTCCATACATAACTTTAGCGAAATATCTCCTATCTGCCAGTGCGCCATGTTATAGCATAGGACATAGACATATACCCTGTCTTAATAAAACAGTATTTTTTATTTTGTATAAAACTATTTTTTACTTAATAACAT
This sequence comes from Limonius californicus, assembly GCA_014611495.1. NCBI lineage: Eukaryota > Metazoa > Arthropoda > Insecta > Coleoptera > Elateridae > Limonius > Limonius californicus. The sequence continues at coordinate 11,480 of JABXWE010020000.1, read as the reverse complement.
GTTCTACTTAAAATTAGTTGTTTTTGTTTAAAAGCGTCATATTTTGTTCAGAAAAACTTAATAATCCTACTCTACAGTTAGGAGGTATTTCCTAACGTGTGCATACATTGGCTCTATAAGTTAGATGATATTGACACTGTAACCTAACTATTAATTAGAATATAACACTATAATTTTAAACTATTTAAATTTATTTAACGACATTCCTTATATCAAAGAATTTAGAGAATAGAATTAAATTAACTTTCTTTCAAATTTAATTCATATTGAACACCTAGATTGCATGTTCTAAAAAATGAAAAGAGACTTTGTAGATTTAATTACAAATGATTATATACAACGTATAGAAGAACTTTCAATAATGATGACCCCCAATATGTTTAACGAAGAGCACAGAAGACAAAATATATAATGTAGATAAAAATAGATCAGTTAGTGTTCGCAGTGTTATTCCGAACATACATCACACCAAAGTGATAATATCACTAAACTTTTGGTTATGTACTTCAACAAATAGGCATAGATATTACGAAAAAAAAAATCCAATTCCAATAACAACATACCTGTACATTTTATAACTTATAATATAATGATCCATGGTTTCGCACTAGAGGAGTAACAAGATCATACACACAAAAAATACATCACACACTAGCAGGTTAAGCATGGTCGTAGAGTCGGGCCCTGTAGTGCATTGCCCCAACTAACTTAGAATTGTCTCACAACAAAGCGGTGGGCCTCTAAGGCCTGTGAAAGCTTCATAATAATAATAATAATGATCCATAATAGCTTCTTGAATGACATAATGAACTCGAATCAAACCGGAACAAAATATTCCAAGATACATTGCCTGACTGATACTATCAAAACTGAATGGGATGATGAAGAAAGTCAAACCAAGAGTAAAACGCGAACAAGTTCAGACAACTGGAAAAAGAACAGTAATAAAAAAAGTCCGCATGAAGGAAAAACAATACCTTGGATATACTCTAAAATAGTACACCATAATTCCATAAATGAAGCTCGAGTATTAGGCCCTACCTGCCAATCGTGAAATTGTGTTCGTTCTTGGAAAAGCTTTTGTACCGATTTTTTCGAAAATTATAGAAGAGAACTTTTTCAGCACTTTTGGTCTGGGACAAGATGGGATCTTAAATTTTGTAGGATCACACGAGTAAAAGTTTAACCCCGAAGTAAGACCACTAAAGGAAATTCAAGGCGTGAAGATACATTTCACTAAACTTTGCCCATTAAAGGTAGTGGCAGAAAACAAATCGTCTTCTTTACTATGGTTCTAATACATTGAGGATAAGATCTTTTACCGTGTAATCCTAGGTAAACTGAAGTATCTGTAACATTATTCCCCAACAAGGAGTTGTCTGTTCTAAAAGAAAATAGCAAACTTCTGAGAAAATTCTGGACTTCGAGCTTTTAAATACATTTATTACAAACAAATTATCAAAACCTTCAACTTATATTTAGAATCAATGTTTATATTAATGGAGGATCTCCCAAATCGCTATAAAAATTACTGCCAAAAACACAAGCGAACACAGATCCAGACAGATTTTTACTAAGACGCTGCAGGAAAAATTCCTTCAAGCTTCTACTTTTACTTCCATAATACCCCAGCATCTAAAAAAATTCTGTGTCAGTCAGAAGTTACCGATTGTACTGTTCTCAGATGGCTTCATCTACCAAAATAGAAATTACGTTGTGGCAAATGAATTATTAGGTTTTTGGATGCTACATGAGGTAGATATCTTCCAAAAATTAATGCGATGAAATATATAAAATAAAATCATCATCATCATCAAGTTTTTAACTTCTAAGTATGTTTAAAATTCTACCCATCTTACTTAAGTCTTTCTTGTGTAACACTTACATAATTCACCTAAAAATGCAAAACCACCTATTTACAATACAATAAATATCAATATCTCCTATATGTGTTTTTTTGGTAGCCGCTAACAAAAAAGAAGTGATGTTTTTGTTAAAATATGTTGTATCAATGATTAATAAAAATGTTTAGACCCTACCGGCAAGATCAGTGTAAAAAGCAAAACTTACACAGCTTCTTGTGTTTCCTGTAAAATGAGAGATTTTCACAGAGAAGATATTGTTAGGACACTATGGACATGTCGGAAAATTACATTAATTTCCCCGTGTTAATACACTACCCTTGGCAATTTTTGATCACAAGCGCTAGTAATTTAAAACTTATTTTGAGTTAATCTAGCCGCCCCTTCAGTAGGTTAAGAAAATTATTATATCGACATGATTTGTCTTTTCTTAATTGCTGTGGACTATGCAAGTTGAGTTGCATCAGCGAATTTTAAATGTCATAACGATAAATGAACGACAGAGTACCTATCACTTACTATAATAGTTTAACGATTGTATGATGTTGGTTTTTGTTGACTTTTTAATATACTAATTAAAATGGTATAGAATTTTAGTCGATAAACGTACGGAGCTAAAAGCATGAGTAAAAAAAATCGATTCTCTACTGAAGACCTGAAACATGTAGTAATAAAATTTATGTCGTAGGCTGTTATTCAATTCCCTAATCCGTGGGGTTTTCCACGCTTAAAACTTCTTCGGTCTTTAGTCTTTCAGATTCGACGTTAAACTGTAGGTCTCTCGTGCTCAACTTTATCGACAAGGGAGAGTATATCTCAGGATAAGGCAGCACTCGTAGTCCAGCATGGGACGGACTCGTGTTGGAAATAATAATATAAATTTCTACAATGTAGGTCTAAATCCTGCAGCTGGAACAAAGTCTCATGCTGATATATGTACCATATATGTAAAGTTCTAAAGCAATAGAAAATTGAAAGAGTATTTATAAGACGTTTGAGTTCTTTATCATAATGTTATCTAATAATTATTGTTTTGTGGCAGGTAAAAGAAGATTGGAAGTACGTTGCGATGGTATTAGATCGACTGTTCTTATGGATATTTACATTGGCTGTGTTAGTGGGTACAGCAGGAATAATTCTGCAAGCTCCCACACTCTACGATGATCGTGTTCCCATAGACGAGAAGTTCTCGGAGTTTGCCACGTCCTTCGTTCGTTGCCCTCCGCCGCAGTAATGTCTCGATATGCCTTATCCTAGAGATATTTTCATATCATAATCTGGTATGTAATCGTAATAACTATAACACATTTTATGTGTTTAAAAGAATATTTCAGTGGACATGGATTAGCTATAGTTTAATCTACATTCTTTAGTATTTCGTATTTGTTTGAGTAACTGACTATATATTAGTTTCCTTTAATTTGAGACAGGGTACTTCAATCCTCAGGATACTTTGCATATAAGCAATTGCATGCCTTAATATTTTAAACGAAATCATTAAAATTTCTCTAATTAAAAAGAACATATAAATAATTTATTGAAATTGTCTATGTCCACCAAAAGTCGTCCTCTATAAATGCTTAATGCTATAAAAATAAAATAAAATAAAGGAAATAAAGATCGGTTTTGCTACAGTTTATAATTTAAGAGACGTCTTGCTTTCTAATAAATTTTATATGAACTGTTTTATACTAAACACGAATTTTGGTTATTTATATAGAAATTAGTACATAGAAATTTGTATTTTCTTTCCTGTGATAATTTACTTTGTTAATGTTTAGAATTCACAGAAATGTAGAAAATGTATCTATATAAAAATAAAATAGCACAATTTAAAATAAATGTTACTAAATTAAACAAAATAGTTAAAACTGAATAGATAAAGTAATAAGGTAGTGTAGACTAGTAATTTAAGATTACTAAAAACTGTTAGAGTTATTTATAGACTGCCCGAAAGGACACAAAGGGAACATACTGTTTATAGATTGTATTGTTTAGAAATTAGCGAATAAATACGATTTAATATGTAATGATAAGATAGTTTAACATGTTGTTATACGTTGTTGCTTGTTTTATAATCATGCTTCTTAATAAAGGACGATAACACGTAGTATTTTAATTTTATTCTTCTTCAACTGGGTACCTATAATAATAATGTTTTGTTATATTGCTGTGTCTCAACTACGAGTTTATAATAATGGCAATATTTTATAAAAAGTGTTGCCATCCAAAATACAAGAAATAAACAATGTTACTATTGTAGACGTAATAAAAGAAAAGTTAATCATATTAGGTTTACTAGTAGTTAAGCAATAACCAGTACAATAATTGTTAAGCAAAAGTAATCCCAGGCCTTATCATCTATATGTGCAAGCACGTGTGATAATTGTAGAAATAATGAATGCTCTTTGGTCTAATTTATCTACAATACGTTTACTGTATTTTAGTTCGTCTTCAATATGTACTTACAATATATTTCCATTACTGTTTTCCTTTCTTCGATATGTTTATTGTTCTTCTTCAATCTTGTTCTATCCATGGTTGGACGTAGGGTTGCTCGTTTTCTTCTAGTTGCCTCTGTTTTTTGTTTGTCTGTGCCATTTGTTTCCGACCATCCCTCTGATGTCGTCTACCCATCTTATTAGTGGTCTAGCGTCCCTTCTTCTTCCTTGCTTTGGTTTTTTCGTCCATCTTTCGTCTCTCGTTCTCATAATGTGTCCAGTTCAAAACCATTTAAATTTTGTGATGAGTTTAATGAACTCTTTAACTTCTTCTTATCCATACTATAACTTACATATTACTCAACTGTACTCCTAGCATTTTCTATTTTATGCCAGTTTGTGTCCTTTAAGTAGTCTATCATACTTTTAGTAAACGTTGCTGTTTTCATAGCGTAGCTAAAAACGGGGAAAATACACATGTCGAAATCTTTGGTCTTCTGTTTTGATAATATACTAAATGTTACCCATCCCAATATAATTCATCTTCATAATTTAACTTCCCGTTTTTTCATATTTTAACATTATGTTGTGTCCTAGGTATATGTACGATCGGAGTTTTCCAAATGCTTGAGTTGTCTGTGTTTATTGAGTTTATATCCTCTCTTAGATTTTTTGTATTAGTGTAATATTGATATTCAGACCTACTTTATTTGATTCTGTGTTTAATTAATAATTAAAATCCTCTTGTGTCCTAAGCCAGCACCACACGTCATCAAAGTGCCTAAGTTGGTCTACATATTTCTCATCTATGTGTATTGTGTTACCTTATAATATATTTATAATTTGCTGCTCTGTGGATAGTTTATCTTATTTGTGATTTATAACGCCTAGTTTACTTATTTCAACAACCTCGTGTTTGCAATCTTGTTGATAGTATTTTCTATACGCATGCTTTCCTTATATATCTGCGGTCATAATTTTTCTTTCAAATTCCGTTTGGTTTTAATGAAAAGATTTTCATAACGCTTTTCCCACTGTTTTCGTTATTATTACAAATGGTAATATAGCTGTATCTATACAATAATCTATATCGATATCCACTTCTGTAGTTGTTGCAGCTCTGTAATGCATTTTAAGCGGTATATTAGAAATACTAATACAGGTGCTACAAAGCTTACAAAACATGTGGTTACTCAAAAACTAAGTGAAAGAAATGAGTTGAACTAAATGCAAATATACAACTCAAAATAAAGCTGCGTGTACTTGTCTTACTAAATTAAGACATACCTACGTGAATTTCTTATTGTCTAAGTATTATAATTATTTAATAGTTAACAACCACGGCAAACATAGGCAGTACTAAAAGATTTAAATTACATTAGCACTTCTATTGTTGACAGCCAAAGCCTAATTAAGTACAGTTGACGTTTTATGGCCTTATTAGAAACGTCTACAGTCACACAGACACTATATCTATTTCAGCTTGTGTTACTGGTTGAATTATTATTAATAGATATTTAGTGGTGGGAATTACTTGTAAATTATTCACTGTGTGGAGCAGGCTCTTTGCGCATGTATTAAAGTCGGATACTTCTACAATAATAATAGACTTTTAGCGGTTCTAGGTCACTTGCTTGTCACTCTTTGATCGCCACCGCTTTCTCGCCATGGATTCCTCCATTGGGGATAGCTCCCTGGGAAAGATGCTCGCCAGGACATTTTCTCGCCATTCAATTGCTCAACAGCCTACTTGCTCGCAGTACTAAGTATAACTGCATCAACACAGAAGAACTAGTTTACATTCTGTTAAGCACCTTTGTCTGTAAAATTATTCAGCACATTTTTGCTTCGTAATTACAACCTTAACTTTTATTTTCAAATGCCATACCTATAAAGACGAATTATCTTTTGAAATTATTTTTTGATATTTGTTTATGGAGGTTGTCTGCCTGGTTAACTGTTTATTAGAATTTTTGGAAGCTTATAATACTGCTTCTGTATTAATAAAGCAATTTTAACAATGTTTTGGTAGTAAAAAATAGTTAAAAAATATGTATATAAATTCGGTTTAAATGGGTCGCCGACGTTGTTCGATCTCTAGACGCCATTGTTTTTTGACTTCCCATTGACCCTCTTCTAAGTTGTTTGTGCGTATTGCTTTCCGAATACCTTCATTCCATATCCTTTTGGGTTTGCCTTTTTTCTTTTTGTACTGTGGTATCCAGGTCATCGCTTGTTTGCGCAACCTATGGTCTATACATGCCAGTACCAAGTTAGTTGTTTTTCTTCGATGTCTTTTATAATCGTGGCCTGTAGTTCCATTTCTTGTCGAATATCTTCATTTATTACTCGGTCTGATCTTCTCAGCGCGTCAATTTTGGTTGCTTCTAGGATTTTTTTGTTTCTCTCTATCATACTCCTAGGTAGTTTTGATTATTGTGTTGTATATGTTGTATTTTCGATTCTTTGTTATATGTTTACTCCACAGAATCCCATTCAAGCACTTTATTTTTTTTGCCTGTATTATTCTTGTTATAATTTCCTTTTCGTCTATACAGGCTTTTTCGAATGTCATTCCTAAGTATTTATAATTTTCACACGCTTCTGTTTATTCTACGTTGTCTAGTTGCAAGTTGTGGAAAACACTGCCTATGTTCATATATTTGATTTTCTGGATATCCATTGTGAGTCCTCATTCGCTGTACATTTCTTTTAGCTTATGGGTCGTATATTCAAGATCTTCTTTGCTCCTGCTATTACTGCTTGGTCGTTTGCAACCTGTAGGCTGTAAACGATTATGCTCTCTAACGGTACTCCCATCCCTGAACATTTTTGTTTCCATTTTTAATATATATCTTATATAATGTCGGGGATATACAACAACTTTGTCGGAGACCTTTTGTTGTCGTAAAGGGTGCAGGTATAAAAAAATATACAGAACATAAAAATCAGATTTTACTAGGAACAAGAAACAAATATTGCTTTATGAGAATTCAAATAGAACAGACAACCCTACTTTTACTATCAAAATTCCTTAGACTAGAGGAATGAATCAGAATTTCCAACAGGATATACCAAATGACTGCAGATAATATTTCATTTTATAAATAAATTGTTTGTCCAGTATCTGCCTGGCTAGGAATTGGCCTGGCGAGCAAACGGTGGCAAGCAAGTAGACGAACACCGACTTACGCTTAGCCTACGCAATCTTTTACATTATTTTTCAGTAAACAAAGATCCTGCGATTGGAAAATGCTAAACACGCTTTAACAATCTTCATAATATGGGACAAGCATTATCTCCCGGGTATATTAGAAAATTCTTGTAATTTGCTAATATATTTTCTATATTAGTGAATGAATATCAACATTAAGCTAAAAAAAAGAAAACTTGAATTAGGTTGAAAATCAATGTCGTTTCTATTTACACTTAGAAGAGGGACATAAAGCGGATGCTTTAGCTGATAAATAAGTATTTCAGGGTATAAGGAAGTTAAAAAAATTTTAGCGCACGCCTATTTATTAATTATAAATCATTTGAACAATACTTACATTTTAGTAATAACTTCTTCATCTCGTTATGTATACGTGTGTCCCTAGGAACTGCTCGAAAATAGCAATACTTGAATAACAACAGTTATTCAATATCAAATTTGCCTAAAATTTAAGCTACGCCACAAACACAATATCCTACAATACATTGCCGGATGGAATTTACAGTAATTTTTTTAATTATTGTGTGGTTAGTCCTAATACCAATTAAGGGAATAATCAAATTTTATATATTGTTATTTGTACATACATAATTTTACAACACTTTAATTTTTACACAACATCCTATACCAAGGTGCAATGTAAGAACACGGTTTACGTATGGCCGTAGAATGTTTAGCTAAATAAATAACAAAAAATAAATAATTTAATAAATAGTAAACCATTTATAGGATTTATAAAATACGTTTACTTGTAAATAGCATTTGTTTTGCATATTAGCTTAACAAATTCAACATATAGTCACACAGCTAGTCGAATTATCCTGTAAAAAGAAGACATCGTCAATAGTTGTCATCTATGAAGGCACTGTGTTTGGACAGCCGTCTTCATACTAATTATAATAATCAGTCTATAAATCTCTAATCCAGTAAAACTTCAGATTCACATTCTCTTGTAAAATTAATGGGAAGATACGGTTCTACAAAACTGAGAAAACGCTCTAGAGGACAGAAACCACCACATTTGATAAGCGATTTCTCCTTAGGTTCTGCATAGACATCACTAACATAAAGTATCTAAAATGAAAAAAACGGCACTGTTTTAAAAACAATTTAAAAATCCAATACTGTAATACGTAAATGAGTGTGGCGATACACACCTTTACAAAGTGTTCATTAGTACCATTTACTCTGTGTAATTCTATTAGAACTGCTGCGCTGTAATTAGGAAAATGCGGTTCGTACAAATTTAGGGCTGCCAGTATATTTATTACGTTATTATCATGTCCAGAATACAAATACATTTTTCTTCCCGGAGGATCCAGAAAAGATTGAGATTTTTGCACCATACTGTGGACTACTTTGCTAAGCATTCTCCCTAAAATTAGATGCCACAATTATGCTATATATTTCTCAAAAATAATTTTTAGTGCATGAACAGTACACCTTGCATACTCACCGCCATTCAATCGCTTTAATATAGGAGTATAATTTTCTAAAAAACATTGTTGTGAGGCTAAGTATCGAATAATATCCGGGTATACACTATCAGTCCATTTTGGCAAAGTCAAATTCATGGTTTCTTCAGAATGAAGTACTTGAAATATTTTAAACATATCGCCGAGATTTTGAACCTGTTGACCCGTGTGGTGACTGATATATTGAAACGTTGTAGTGTGTTCTTTTAAAAATTGTTTTGCAATATCTGAACCTAAAACGCGTTCTAGCTCCCTCTTGTACGCTGGACAGTATGCATTAGGTCGCCTAAGTTCCTGTTAACAAAACAATACATTTTTAGTTGATTAACTATATTATTTTTAATATAGCTTCCACAGTAAACTATTAGTGGCAGGTACATGACAAGTATACGAACTGAGAGTATGAAATGAGATAGCAGTCTCAAACAATTTCATTATTGTGCATTTATGCAGGGGCAAAATTAGACAAAAATAAATGATCGTGACATAACCTGTTGAGAACTGTTGTGACATTTGTTTATACCGGGCGATTACTTTAGGTACTGAACTAAAGGGGATCTCTTTCTAACACCAAGTTATAATCCAAACAGCTGTAAGCACGTGTCGATTCTAATGTAGACGTATATCTGTATTTCAGTATTGGTTTGTGAGACGTACGGTCATATACCAGCTTAAAACCTTTCACGTGTCTTAGAAAGAGATGTAAGTTAAAAGTAAGTATTTACTAAAGTTCCTGCACTAATCTTTTAGTGAGGAAGCTATATGAAAAATACGACGAGAACTCAAATACTTATATACCTAACCATGAAAACAATCGCCAAGCGGCCTATTAATGTTATATTTTCACAAGTTTCTGACAGTTGTATAGGTATGCAATTGTGTTCAGATTTGACCATCCGTTTCTAAAATATCTTGTTCAGTTATATTAGAAATGAATGTTGTAAGACTTGAACACAGAATTGCAAGAAAATTCTTCATATAAGAAGGAACCGGGCCAAGAACTATCTATTATAGGATGGCGGCGGTCTACAGAGAAGAAGCTCCGTCTTATTACAAGGTTAAATTTTGTTGTAAACAATTTCGTTGAGCACGGGAATCATTTGAAGACGACTCAAGACCGGACAGAGCGACAGATGAGGAAATGTGCCAGAAAGTTGAGGTTATGGTGCTGCAGGATCGACGTTTGAAAGTTGCAACTATGTCTTCAGAATTAATAGTTGCTGAAGGAAGTATCATTACCGTTTTACACGATAATTTAGGCTCGAGGGAGGTGTCAGTTTCTGTTAGAAGGATTTAGAGTTTCAATCACGGATGGCAACTGGTGATGAAACTTGAGTTCATTACTGGGATACTGAGACGAAACAAGAATCCATACAATGGGCCCACAAGGGTTCTCCACCTCGCAAGAAATGCCGAACACAACTTCTTGTTGGGAAGTTAATGGCCACAATTTTCTGAGACACGGAGAGAATATTTTTCATCCAATATATGCCAAGAGGGACTACACTTACTGGAGAAACTTATGGAATACTTATGCAAATATCTAAGAAACGCAAACATATGCATCAGAAAAGCATCTTGCTTTTGCATGACAATGCACGAGTCCACTCCACAAGGCTCGAAAGGTCGTACTTGATTTAGAGGGATGTGGGTTTCAGGAAATTGATTACCCACCTTACAACCCAGATGTGGCACCATCTGATTTTTATATGTTTAGAAAAGTGAAGAAATATTTAAGAGGTCGAAGATGGTACTCAGATACCGAACTAAAATAGGCCGTCGGTGACTACTTCGCTAATCAGCCAAAGGAATTTTGTTCTGAAAGTACAAACCAACTCCTGGAAAGATGACGTAACTGCGTTAATATAGATGGATGTTACACTAAAACTTAAATATTTTAAATTTTTTTTGTCTATAGTTTGATGGCTATGTAGATAAGTCTAACAGAAATTGTTCTGGCGAAACACAATGACTATGTTATGCGTACGTTAATATAAATAATAACTTTTAAATGCTCAATATTTAAATTCTTGCTAACAATTTTTATTACTGTATATTCTTTTGTAAATCGAAAGTACAAAACTAGCAGGTTGGTCAGATCTTTTTACTTTAGGGCTTCATTGTAAATTTTAACATACCTTATAATTATTGCAATTTAATATAAAATCAATTAGGGTGTCTATTTTAGAATATATTAAATCCATTATTACATTTTAGACATAAATGTTATCAAATAAAATCAAGTTGTTGTAAATATAGATTCTCTTAGTTATTTTACAAAAAAACAATAATATCGTTAAAGTCCCAATGACTCATAGTGGGAGAGATTGATTGAATAAATATATAATAAAACACACTGTCGATTCCCACAGAAAATATTTAATGAAGAAATGTAAAATAATTTGTGTTAACGTTTTCAAGCAAAAATATTGCCCATCCTCGGACTACAATAAAATAAGAACATACTTCAATAAAAAACACATTAATC